>JAPEVC010000084.1:0-136753 GCA_027946555.1 Gnomoniopsis sp. IMI 355080 | reverse complement strand
CCTAACCCTAACCCTAACCCTAACCCTAACCCTAACCCTAACCCTAACCCTAACCCTAACCCTAACCCTAACCCTAAACATTCCAGAATACATGGTCTGGAGGTTTTTAGCGAAAGCAACATTTTCTCATCTGCTCACTAGCTAAGGATAATAATGCGTAAATACGGATCTGTAACTGAGAAACTGCCTAGGAATACCCAGGAAGAAGGAAATCCATATCGCAAGCTTTAGCCAGAATACTTCAATTACGTTCAAGTGCATATTCCCGAACCCGTCCTAATACAATAGGCTTCTCCCACCCACAACCCCTAGCAATCGCCATTCAGAGTCGGGTTGCGTATCGATATTGCAGTTGAGGACCATGCTCCTCCATGTCTGCTCTGAAAGCTCACTGCATCGAGCTCTCGTTAATATCAGGCAAACGTCAACGCAAGCCAAGACTCCTGGAGAGGCTTGAGATTAGAATACTCACTCCCAGTCCGGTCCCCATTTGGACTCGTATTTGTCAAGGAAAAACCTCGTAAAGCAGGGTTGACACTGTATCTCAAGAGGATACTTATCCTCCCAGATGATATCAGGCCAGCCTGGTTGTCATCGGCAACAAAAGTAGAACGATCGATATAGTCATCGAGTGCTGCAGGTTCGCTATTCAGGCCGCGATACTAGACATCTGGCACCTCAATATCAGACGACGGTGTTGGATCGACACAAAGATTGTCGTCATCCACCACCCAGGACCAGTCGCCCAAGTTGTATGGATTACTCCAGCATTTGTAGGTGTTGGGCGGTTAGGTGGCTTTACCATTGTTGACTAAATCGGTGAGGTTCCAGCTCTACTTCTCTCTGTATCAAGACCGTAAATAATGTCTCAGGACATCAATCTGTTGACTTACGGAGTCTATAGCACCTGACAGAATTACGTTGTGAACCCTGGCACATGAGTTCCCAAAATGGCAGATCGTGATTTGCTTCTTGATCAGGCGATCACCAAGTTCTGACAGGCTCATCTGCATGCCGTTCAAGAAGAATGTGTCTTGGGTGGAGCTCATTCCCAACACACTGCCCAATGCTGCAATACCATCGACACAGCCAGCCGTGCAAATATCAGACAATGCAGTAGTATTCCATTCTAGTAGGCACGAGTTAGTAGGCCTAGTTGTGAATGCGAAGAAATGTTAACTGGAACTATAGACATACTGACATCGCCTTCTTCGTATAGAAGAAGTTGCTATAGATTGTATCGTTAGAGACAGCGAGAACAAGGCTATAAAATATTGTTTTGACTTTTATTAATTCTGTTTATATAGAGGTAGTGAAAAAGGATTAGAAAAACTAAAATTGGAAAAAGGTAAGGATAAAAAACTAAGCTCTACCGATCTTTCGCCCTCCCCTTACTCTTAATTCTTTTATTTTAATTCTTTACTTAAAAATAAAAGAAAAACACCGCCTCATTTTAAGGCTACCGGGGGTTAGTTTTATTTATTTTATTTCCAAAGCGTTATCGAATCAGCTAGCACCGAAGTGGCGAAGGAAGGGCGGCCCCGCTTTTCCCGTCCGTCCTTCCATTCTTACTGCTAAAAGGAAACTTACTTAAATCTCTTATTACTGTCCCTAGCTTTAGTCTCTGCCTTCTTGTACCTCCCCCGACCCCTTGCCTATACAACCACCTGCGCGGTATAGCAACCTGTTTAAATAAATGGTGAATGGATTTCTGGTATAGTTATCGTGGCCACGTTAAGAAGCTATGGCCCCGACGACTCCTCGATACGATTACCTGGGAGTCATTCGAAAGACAAGAGGGCGATATATATAGCGGCTTCGTTAAACCCCGGTACAGCATTATCTCGTACACATGGGGCCGATTCGAACTTCGCAATGCTCCGCCAGAAGCCCCGCGTCTACCCGTCACCGGTATCACCTGGGAAATTCCAGCCATAGATCCGGAAGTGGGCTTCTCGACCGACCGCTTCATGCAGATGATACAGCGCACACGAGAAATCAGCGGCAACCGGTTCATCTGGCTCGACGTGGCTTGCATCGACCAAGAGAACTATGCTGTTAAGATGGAGGAAGTAGGCAAGCAGGCGGGCATTTTTGCTAATGCAGGCGTCGCGTTCGTCTGGCTTTGGACTATGCCTACGGCGGTGGTGCGGGACGGCTGGACTCTCTATCAGAGAATGGCCGCTGAGTGGCACGACACGGAAGGAGCAGAAGCCGACATCGGCATTATCGAGGCTGTGCGGGCGGTTTTTGTCACAATGCTCGACGACCGGTGGTTTTCATCGCTCTGGACACTGCAGGAAGAGCGCTTGCGCACGGATGCGCTCCTTATTTCGGAAGACGGAGAGGCCGGCACGACCTCGTCTGAAGACGTGCAATTCACCCTGAGCTTTATGCATCTTGGCTTCAACAGGATATACAGGACCCTCTGCATGGGGCAGAGTGATGACGTGCGGATTAGAAGCGCCGCGGACGAGCTCCGGTGGCGGATCAAGAAAGCCGGGTATATGGCGGAGGTAGGAACGAATCCAAACCTCGCCTTTACTTCGGCACACCTCCGCCAGGCTACGAACGAGCTGGATCGCATTTACGGCATCATAGCCCTGTACAATATCCGGGTAGGGGCAACTGTTCCAGGAGTCGACCTTAAACGACGGTATACACTGGACGATCTGCGAGAGGAGTTTGTCGTTGCTCTCAACCAGAAGTCACTATACCTAGGCCAACTTTTTGTTCATGTGACGAGGCCCGCAGTGACCTGGAAGATCACACAGAACGCGAGAGTCCCGGAAGGCTTCGACGAATGGGACGACAAGTTTGTTGAGCTTGGCTGTAGCCTTGATATTCGCCCCGACGGGCTGGCGCATATTCGTGGCAACATCACCTCGTTCCAAGACCTGGTTACATTCTGGCACGCAAGACTCCCTCAGTTGACACGGGTAGACTGCCATTATCACTTGAATGTGCTTGTGGACGACTACGTATGTCAGGAACATCCAGCGCTGCAGTCTCTGGTCGAGAAATTCTGGGCCAGAGAACGTCGCTTTTCCCACACTCAAGAGACGGTGGTTGGACTGACTGAGACATTCGGCAGCCAAAGGTTGTCGGTGGTTCGGCTTGGGGGCACTACTTCGGGCCCTGGGCGACCTGATATTTATGGCGAATTTCACGGTCTACTCATTCTGCACGATGAGGATAACAGAGCGCGGTGCCAGCGAATAGGGATATGTAGATGGGAAGGGGATACCTTTCGATGGCAGGTCTCGCAGGAGGTTTTGGCGCTCAACCCAACATTTGCAGAGACATACGAGGGAGAAATATACTAGGGGGTCATCCTGGGGTCCAGCTAGATGTTTACGGGCAACAGGCGTTAAGATATCGCACATCTGGAGCGAAGATCGCATAGGAGCCGGTGTCCAGCTAGAGGCTGTATTACAGTAACTTTAATAATCCATAACGAGGCCGCAAGTCGGCGAGGCAGCGCGGGGCTCTAGGAAGGAATCCAGCCTGCTGCAGTAGCTCGTATGCTGTGCCTCTGTGCGCCACTATGCTAGGCAACGCCGCCTTAGTACTGCCCAATTACAGTTTCACTACGCCGCAAGGGTGCATACACAATCAACAACAGCTTATTCGTTAAAAAATCCGTCTCGATCTCTGATCTTCTACTTCCCGCCCATGCGGCATTTTCCTCTGGGGCCCCTTGATGCTCCCCCATCCTTATTGCTTGTCTCTATAGTCGATGGCATTTTAGAGTTGAATCTATTCCCACAGGCTTGGAAACATGGTAACACCTTCTCGAAAGGCCAATGGCCCACTCCGCATAATTCCCACGCCCTCGTCTCAGCCAAACAGCAAAGTTGGTTTTAAAGTCTAACTTGAACAGTCCTACGTGTACATGAGCTTACGTATGCAATTTCAGGATGATCAGTATACCAGTGTTGCCTCTCAGATGGCTTTGGTGCACAACATGTTGATTCGAGCATTCAATAGCATTCACATGCAGGCCTGCAAGGCTCGGCCTGAGGATGTCAATGATTTCCTCCATTACTGCGCCGCTTGGCACACAATGCTTGAGGGTCACCATGATGCAGAAGAGGAGGTCCTCTTCCCGGGCATTGAGAAGGCGACCGGCGTCAAGGGCATCATGGACTCGGAAGTTACTGAGCATGGTGAGCAAATGTTTCAGCTTCAAGTCTATTGGATCTTCTCCGAGACTAATGGCGAATGACTTTAGCCGCGTTCAGCGAGGGACTTGAAAGGTTCAGAGCCTACGTTGCCAGCTGCCTGTCAGACCTCTCGCAGTACTCCGGCAACGAGCTGATCGGGATTATGGACTCTTTCGGAGAGGTGCTTGCAGCTCATCTTGCGCATGAGCCACCAAAGCTGGCGTCTCTGGGTCAGTACGATTTTGATATCAAGGGGCTCTCAGAACAGACAGCTACCTACAGTATGAAGTTTATGCACATGACCGACGTCCTGCCCATCTTGTGGTTCAACCTGGACAAGGACTTTGAAGGAGGGAGGTGGGCGAGCTTCCCTGACATGCCTGGTCCCGTTAAGTGGGCAATGATCAATCTGGCTGGAGCCTGGCAGAAAAGATGGTGGCGGTTTGCAAGCAGTGGGTCGGACGGGGTGCAGAGAGAGCTTTTGTGTTTGACGGATGCGTATGCAGCGAGGTGATCGAGATCTATATCAATTCCACCATCTTCAAAATATCACGTGTATAAGGTAAATTATTTCAGTGACAGCTCCATCTCAAAAAGCCCCTTGCAGCCATATTAGTCACATCAGATCACGCGAACGTTCGAGGTCCTCCTGTACCAGCAAAATGCTTCAATACAGATATCATTCCAGCGCAACATAGACTTGAAGAGTATTCTGTTGTTGACAAGAGATGAAACTATATCACTCATATTCCTTTTTTAAGGTCGCATGCTTTTGAAGGCTAGAGCTCTTGGAACAGGTTCAACAACGTCTAGGCATACTATAGGGCAACCTGTGTACGCCACCTCTATCCTGGAAGATCAGAATTATCCCGCTCAACCAAGGGATATGGAGACTTGTTGCCACAGTGGAGAGCATTAATTACGTTCACCGTGGTTTCACTGCTATCAAGCCCGGTGGAAAGGCACGAGAAGGCACTTTAAGGCTGATGCTTTGCTCAAAGTACCGAAGGATTGGGACAAATTGCAAATATCTGGTTGAACAGTCTTCTACCGGAGGAAAAGTATTAACCAACCACTCTCAGGAATCTTAAGGAAGGAGAAGCAAAGGATAGGTTCTGTCACAGGCTACCGTCAAGACTCCTACCTAAATGAGCACAATAATCGCTTGCTGGAGGCCATTAAGAACGTGGAGAGTAGACTAAATGAAGCCCGAGACGCTGCTTTTCGTTAAAATTATGAATTTAAATACTCCTTATACTTGAAGCACTAGTAAAACATGCCCCTACTTCTTAAAGACGTTAATCTGATCGAACGTCCGTCAATTGGCTTCTTGAAGATCCTCCAGCTCGATCTTAAAGGCCGCACCTGCGCCGGCTGAGCTCCCAGATAGTGCTGCGTTAACCACAAAGCGAACATTTGTCATTGCATCTCCTGCCACATAGACTCCAGGCAGACTTGTCTCTCCGAAAGGAGGTTTAGTGTCGATTTCGCCCGTGGTGGTGACGTTCAAACCTAATTGCTCCGGAAAGGGTCCGTTTAACTCGCACGCCGTAGCATGTGTCTTTATACCACGCGATTGAGCCCAGGTCAGACATAGACTTGAAATCCCCGGAGGAGCAAACTCACTAGGAAACCCTCCTGCTTCTCGGTGCCATCCTCAAGTGTGACGACTACCTCGCTTGGGGTGCCGCCCGGCCGTTCAGCCATACGGACGCGAGTGATCTTGCGTGTCTCGAACGAGATCTTATCTGTCGACTTGCCCGAGAGAGCTGCGCCCAACGCCTCTCCGATCGTGGCAGCTACGGACTCATCTCCATTCGTATAAATATTGATGTGGAGTGCAAGCCTTGTGGCAGAACATGCCATATGCAAAGCGGCATGCGGAGCAGCCGCCTTTCCGATAGCCAGCACTCCAACAGAGTCAGCCCCTTTCTCCTCGTATCCGTGGCAGAGAAGGCAGTGAAAGCTATGAAACTTTAGTGAACAAATAAGGATTCGACGGATTGAACTTGGAAGGCCGTGTAGCAGCTCAATGACTTACATTCCCTTGGTCCAGCACTCAGCATAGCCATCCACATCCAGCATTATGTCTCGGACACCCGTGGCCAGGATAACCGTTCTTCCCATGAGTTCTATGTCATTCTCATCTATTACTTGGAACCGCCCAGCTCTCTGTTGCGTCAATTGCTTTGCGGCGACGTCGCGGAATTGCACCGTGGGATATCGCGCCACCAGATCGGCTCTGGCCTGTATACGGAGGTCGGCGCCGTCGCGATGGTCCCAGCCAAGGAAGCCGTGTACATGAGGTGACTTGCTGTTTCGGTAGACACCCGAGTCGAAGACTAAGCAGCTATGATTCAGACGAGCCAGGGCGCCTGCTGCTGCGAGGCCGGCGGGGCCGCCACCGATGACGACGCAGTCGACGACCGATGAAGCCATGAAGGATATGGTAGGGTGATTCCTTGGACTCTCTCGGGCTTAAAATTTGAGGTCATCGAGGCAGCCGGTACCAAGTTGAATCTCTAAGATTAACGGTGGTGCTGGAGTGCTGGGTTTGATTCACCCCCACACACGAACGTCGGTCTAGAAGGAGAACGGCTAGATTTATATCCAGGTATATTACCATGGAAGCGCTGGCTATGCCGCAACAGCGCCGTTTATTTCTCGTAATTGGGCCAACCGTATCTGGCGTGCCACCTGCATTGGATCCTGATGTCATACGATAGTACGCAACGTGCGTCTGTTTAACAACCTATCGGACATTAACTTGCTATAGCTAAACATGTCATTCGCGCCAGGGGCGATTATATAAGGTGCTTTTCGGCTATTCTGGTACTCCTCGCCGGGGATCAAGCTTTGACAGCACGCAATGTATCACAGTGATAGCTAATTTGAGGCTCGATCAATTTATCGAGGGTAACAACGAGTATAGTCTGCAGCGAGGGCATATCGCATATTTGACCGCCTCCCACATAAGGTTGGCATATTAACGCTCTTAACCTAGGTAAGCGTCAAGAGCTTCATGTCTTATAATACCTAGGTAGAGCCCAGAAGAATCCGCGCCATTCCTTTTTATCGTCTTCTACTTCCAAGATATGTTCGGACTGCTGGTGGGTGGTGGGTGCGAATGAAAGTCTGTGCTTGCACGTTACCATTTTATTACATTGCTTTAAGGCCATCAAGGTCGATAAAATATTCGGATTCCCACAGCTAGCCTCCGAGGGACCGAGATAGAGTTCATCAGGGTGCAAGCCTATCGACATAGAATAGACCAGTCCGCTACACATCGAACCATGGGAAGGTTCGCCTAAGCGCGAGGCGCCAATGCAACTGAATTTAGGGCAGAAAGAAGAGTTGTGCCCGTTCGCTATAGCCATCATCCAAAATGCACGAATTGAAGTTCCATATCTTTTTTTCTATGGCCTGACCCTCAAACGCCGTTTCCAGTCGCAAAGATTCGCCAGCATGGCAATCTTGTCCGAAGGGTACAGACTACTATTGCCACTAGTATATGTGTGACCTGCAACGACCCATAGGGTAACTGGATCCTCTAAGCCGCTTTTATCCTAGGTGAGATCATTTTATATAAAATTTCGAATCGAGAAGTTGCAGCTTGAAGGGCTTGACCCCCGGGGACCTTGTGCGGCTTAGCGGAACTCATCGGCTTTCAATTTGCTCAATAGGCTTTCAGATCTCAGGGCATGAACCCAATCAAGAGGGAAATATTGCGATCCCTAACTTTTGGGGACTCTGTCAGTCCACTATCACCTCCGTCTTGGTTTTTTCCTTGGTTTTCGCCCGATTTTATAGAATCTCAAAGTTGATTTCCGCCCATCAGACATACTTCGCCCAGTAGAAACGATATCAGGCCAGGTGCATCGGTCACCCATAGAGCAATATGGCGCAAAGTTGCAGCACACAGTCTCCCGTGCATGATCCACGCAAGAAAGAACCAGCGATTCGCAGCGTATTCAAGATCCCGGCTAGGATGCGGCAGGATGGAGCGCGTTATATCATGAAGTAAACTAAACCGCCAATTTTCCCGTCCAATTTCCATCGATGAAAGGCTTCGAGAAGGTTAATGTGCTCTTGGTCCTTAAGATGCAGGTCGAGCAGGCACAGAACATGCCTGCACGAGCTTCGGTAAACGATATCCATGCGCTATATTGCCGCCTCTTTCTCGCCCAATACATTTTTAGTCGATCTAGATATACATAGTTAGCAAAATTTGAAGCACCTTCTATTATAGCGAAGAATTTAAGAAGGGCCGGGAAAGTTGGAAGTGGTTATGAGCCTACGGCGGCTGTATGACAGAATGTAATGTCCTTGCAAAAGCGGACCGCAGTCATTATATCCTCTACATAGGGTGGCCCGGAAGCCAACCTTTGCTCGGATGTAACCACAACGCCATGGGCTAAGACACTCTGTTGTAGCTGAAAAAATAATGGCATAAATGGAACGGAGTGATATAGTGAACTAGCGACCTCGAGGGGAACGTAATAAGCTGCTGGAGAAGATCCTGAAAGCACCTGTCTATATACCTAGGTTGATTAAACGGTATGGTTCTAATTATCTGTGTACCTACTCGGCCGAATTCCTGAGCCTTTACTGAATAGAAATGAATTGAGATAATGGACTCCATTTTGTGCTTAATTATAGGGCAAACACACTGCTAATTCAGACCTATTTCAATTCCTAAGGCCGGGGCAGTGTTGTCCCCTGCAGTCGCGATTATTATTGCACGGGAGATATAGTTTCACAGTCTGTTATATCAACATCAACCCATCAGATGGCTTCTCTTTAGCCAGAGTTCCGTTTAAGATTAACGCTATAATTCAATAGGACTTTGTCTTAGACCAGTATACGTTCGTTTTGCCGTCACACTTCGCCTGCATATCCAGGCTCTGAGGTTGACGTCCCCTCCTAATAGCCTGGTAGCGATTGTGGTGCTGCGTACCTAGGTACCTAGGTAGGCAGTGTAGGGGGGAAGCCACACTTAACCGTCGTGGTGTCGCCCGCGAAGTTAGTCTTTAAGCCATCGATTTTAATAATCGACATGAAACTTAAGGGGAGATGAGGAGCGATATAGCTAGAGACTGTTTCAATATTAGGATTGATTTCATTCACATATTAGTCAGAGGATATAATGAATATAGGATATATACGTCAAGGTAACTAATCTGTCAATGTAAGGCCTAGCGGATCCCTAAAGGAGACAAGAGTATATCGGAAAATATACTAATTCAAGGTACTCTACAGAAGCGAGTTGGGGGCCGTTGACAAGAAAGAACGCTTTAAAGGTAAGTCGTGTCGATCCACTCCTCCGCTTCAAATCCAGCTCCCAACACATCATCAATAACGACAGCAGCGTCTCTTTGACTACTAAAGGCAACTCTCGACGTGGTATTAGCCCCAGCCCCGCTGTTGTTGAACTCTTGAAAGATGACCTCATCAGTAGGAGTGCTGCTATCCCACTTAGCCCATCCCGCTGGGCTAACGACATCGCTCAGGTAGCTATTCTGAAATACAACCTGCGCCCACTGCCTCCATGGGCGACCAAGGTACGTCGAGGCGGTGCCGTTGGTGCCGGTGACCTTGGCGTTGTTGATGACATATATCGCCGAACTATTTGCCGACTCGCGCCCAGACGCAGTAATGTATCCCGGCCCGATAGACTCAATATCACAGCTTTCGAACCATGCCTGCGCATACCGCCCAAAGATGAAATCCGTCGCGCCACTGATGAATGACTTGGCATACAGCTGGCGGCCCTTATCAGCGAGGATGGTGTCCTGGTAACCAGTGAAATTGCATCCGTAAAATGCCTGGTTCGTCGCGTTTACGTTAATCGCCAGCGCCTGCCCGACGTTGCCCGCAGTGTTGGCAATGTTGAGGTTATACACCTTAGTGTTCGCCGACTTGAATCGCACCGTGCTCGTCAAATCATTGCGCGACTCTCCTGTGACGGTATCGGGAATGTCCTTTTGAGCGAGCGCATGGGTGATCGTCACCTCATTGTCCGCGTACGAGCTAGCGTCGCAGGTGTAACCTTGGAGAACGAGCGGCCCTTTTAGAGGGGAGATAAGGAACTGTTCCTCATAGATGCCTGGCATGAAAAAAAGGGTCTGCGAGGCGGTTTGGTTCTTGAGCGTGGCTACGGCCGCGCTGGCGGTGGTGAAGCTGCCAGTGTAGGCACCCGTGGCGTCGACGACGATGGCGTCGGTCGGAGGCGTGGTCCGCGCGTTCGGGCCGGTGCAGATGCTGTAGACGCTGGCTGGCGCCAAGCTCGCTAGTGCAAGGATTGCCAAGAGGTGACCGGCCATGGTGGAAACAGAAGTAAGAAAGATTGAAAGGAGAGACTTGACAGTTAGGGTTAATGGTTTGAAACCTTTGTTCTCTATATATGGAGTGGCATGGTGGCTTCGAAGGATTTATACACAATACACATTACACTTGAAAATACTTCCTCTGGATAATACAGTGTTCGCCCAGCGACTAAAATGACACTAGGTAAGTCCGAACTGATTGACTCGCATCACACCACAATGTCCAATTGCACTTAACCTATGCAAGTGATCCACTACGGTGTGCCAAGAGGTGCTAAAGTATCTAAGCAGGGTGTCTGACATATCACTACAAGATAATAAGTTGGATCAACTGCTTTAGGTTTAGATTACGACGTTTGATCTTTCTCGCCAGCATAGCCGATATAAAAGGGGTGAGGCTCGAAATTATAAATTTATAAAGTTTCTTTTATTCAAAACATAGTTTCCTAGCATAATTAGGGACACATCCTGAGCACATGTTATATTTACATTCATATGGACTATCTTGGCAACCCACTCTGAGAAATTCACCGCCCACTATTTCGAATAACGAAGCAGGAGATCCATCACGGTCTTGCGTTCACCACAGGCCTTCTCTACACCAACTTCGTCATCAGAGGCGCACCTCTGATCCACTTGCTGATTCTGGAGAGGAACCGGATCTCTCCAGGATTTAGCCTCTCGGCGCTTCTCTTGTGCATTTCGAGCGTTGGCCAGATTGCGAGGTGAAAGTGCTTCAGGATGAAGAAGTTCTTAGGGAAGGTGCCCAAGGTGGCGAGAAATACCCACTGCTCGGATTTTTTGCTCGGTCTCGATGAAATAAAGGGTACAGTCACACAGAATCTGTAAATAGTGTCGATCTTGAGGTCGCCTGGTGTAGAGTAGCTGGATCTCGAGGGTCTTGCTATAACCACGAGAATGGCTTGTTACCCACGAGTATAAAAGGATGGAAGGACCTTGTTCTCGTCGTGGTGCTATTGGGCCTTGCGGATTCCATTCTGAAAACGATTCTGACGAAGAGCCTAGCAAGGGCCTCATTGAATTATATAAACACGTACCGTCAATAACCTTTCTCAAGCCTATGGTAGTCGATGAAGACAATAGCTAGAAGTGCTTTGGAGATGCCACAGGACGATTGGAACAAGGTAAGTTCCTCTACCTATCGAACCCCTGACAAGTACGATTTGACATTGTAAGGTCAGGAGGAGAACAGTAAACTGTCTTGCGCGTCGATGGCAGACTCACTCTTGGAAAGAGTCAGGTCACTGATGTGGACCTGGCTAGGAGAGACCCGGCTAACAGTAGAGGTTCTGTCAGCATGATATTTTGTGACCAATGATCTGAGAGAAGACCATTGGCAACGGCCACATTTCATCCGCTTGGATCTCAAAGTTGACATGCAAAGGCATGCCCAGAACAGCGAGAGCGAGTGGGAGGCGACCCAGCTCTTCGACCCGGCGCCCGGGCGCGGGCTGACCGAAATACCCCGAGGTTGGACGACCAAAATGTCGTAGCCGATCAGAACTTCATGACCGAGCAGAGGTTGACCCAACTCCTCAACCCTATATGTGGGAGTGGTTTGACGGAATTATTGGCTGATGTTGATAATCATGGAGCAGCCGAGTTCGTGGAATTGCCGGACTTGAACGAAGCTCTTATGCCACCGGTGCCGACCAAACTGGCGCAGCTTCTTATGTTGGAGCCTCGACACGGCAGAGAACGGGTGGTGCGCGGGACCGTACCGAAGTATAATCGAATTCAAAGCAGGACATTTGCTAAATTCTGATGTGTCTCTTCGTCCACCACAGTCAGGAGAGCGACAGTAGTAGTAAACATCTCTACTATAATGATCTACCAGAATTTGATTGCGAAAGAGGAGGGACCGTATTTCTATAGCCTTCGGTCAAACATTGGGTCTTTTGTGCGCTGCGTACGGCAAGGCCTTATCAAAACCTTTGGTCGACCGAGACATCGATTATGATTGATAAGGGACAATTTTCATATATTTATAAAGTTGATTGACTAAGAACCATGCCGGCTTTTAGCTGGCCTATTGATATAACCCTCTACCGACCTAGCGGAGGCCTTCCTTTCAGTCCCGACTATGCCGAAGAAGCAGGTAACCTTGGATGTACTATAGAGGGAGAAAATAGAGATGAGAACGAGGCCGGCGCAGAACTTGTGAACAATGTGTGCTCATCCCCCCCCCCCAAAAAAAGGAAAGAAGCCGTTATTCAATTTATACTTCGCTTAAAGCTGCGTTGACGCTTTCTTATAAGCCTGCTTATCTATATTGATCTTAACACCAGACTTGTTTCTGGATACGAAGTTCTTAGGCTCGAGTGGTTCTGCTTATATAGATCTATCAGCAGGCTTAAGTAGCCGGTCCTGCAAGATTATCTTTCCACGATCTTCAACTTTCTAATAATTATAAATACTCTTTTAAATAACCTTCCGTATAGATTAGGTTGATCGACAGGTTTATATTTAACGAAAAAACCATTCACCAAAGTACAGAACATGCTATCCGAATCAAAATCCCCCTTACCCTTATTTAGTACTTATATAGCAGGCCTGCAGCTGAATCTGGCGGATAAACTGCTAGGCGGGTATTTATAGGTGGCATATAAGTTCTGAGAGCAGCGTCTAAACAAAAGAAACTGGATGTTCCTACAATTCTCCTCTTGACATCATACTCTAGATATCACTGCTCCCAACCACTGCCCAGGGGTCACCGCTACTGCCGAAGCGCGGCATACTGCATGATCTCTTGCGTGCTGACCTATGTACAGTCGACACGTCAGCAAGAGAGGCAGAAGCAACATGCAGAGACCTCGGACACATCGTGCCAACTGTGCCACATTGTGGCTTACCCCACTCCAAGTGCGAAGGAAGTAAATATAAAACCATGACCATATTTCGATCTGCTACTGCTGTGAGAAGATCTCATATCCAACTTCTACTGTTTCTCAAGTCAGCATCCTCTAGCCACTACGCCTACCTCGCAAGATTAAAGAGATGGAGCAGAGAACAAGGATTTGCGAAGAGGTTGATTTGCGACCTGAGACATCGTAAGTAAGCACTCACTAACCTTATTAATATTTCCAATCCTGGCTGATCAATTGCCAGAATGTACGCGGCCCCCAGCGTCACACTGAGTACAACAGACGGGACTGATTTCAGAGTCCCACGCCCTCTGCTTCTCAAATACACAAAGTTTCCCACGCCTTACTTGTACGACACAAGTCTATCACTGCAGATTTCTCAAGACGTTGGGCATGTGCTTGCCCACTTTCTCCATACCAACACATACCAATGCCTCAGGCCGCATGGCTCATCTGTCCAAGCCCGACTCCAAGCCGAGTTGAAGACGAGCGTGGGTGTCTATGCCGCTGCACAAGAATACGAGATACAAGTGCTCCAAGAATTAGCAAAGGGCGAGATCGAGAGGCTTGGAGGCCGGATCAGCCTTCCCAAAGTCCTGGATCTGGTACAAGATGCATACACAGACCGATACACAGCCGATTCATGGCTTCGTGGCTACCTGAAGTCTACCCTATAATCTACTTTTGAAGATCCTGTCAGGCTTCAAGAATTGGGCAGTTCAGACACACCGGGTGCAAAGCCTTCGGTGAGCGAGTTTCTCCTTCAATCACTGGCTGTATTGCTGCGTGACAAAGCGAAGGCACCCAGTGGTTTCCGGTTTGATGCGCAAGATGGAGCGCTCGACGGCTCTGATTTAGTCATACCAGCGCCCGACCTTTCCCCATCAACGAACGGACTGGTCTACGCACCAGCGGACGCATCATTTGGCACATCATCCGCACCATTCGGTACTGTTCATGCAGAATCGCCCAAGACACTTGAGTCACCTGGTTCCCCGTGGCAGCACTGCCCGGAAGAGACAGAGCCAAGTCTCGGGCTGGAAGTACCAATATCTGATCCCCAGCCAGTCATTGTGCCTGAGCTCATGGATGTCCCTCTGGTCGAAGTGCCTATGGCCTCTTTTGAGCTCGTTTTGCCTCCATCACTTGCAGACGACATTTCGCTTTACGAGGCACTCCTGAGGAAGACAAAACTCAAGAAGAGGGAGAAAATGGTTCTCAAAGGGTTCATGTCACGCTGTGAGGGATTGTTCAAGCATAACCCAGCAGATCTATGGAAGACTTGCGTTGTTTGCTGCAGCCAGGCGCGTAAGGATACGGAGGGTGCAAGGTCAATGCTTTCCTCCGTTTGAATTGGAGCTTGGGTACCTACCTAGGTAGGTAGGTAGGTATCTAGGCTAATGGATTACTTCACCGATGTCTACTGAAACGGTTGCACCATAAGTTGATATGCAAACCCGGAAGGTGTGCCCAGAATAGCGAGAGCGACTAGGAGCCGAACGAGCTCTTGGACCCGGCGCCCGGGCGGTGGCTGAATAAGATCTCGGACGACTAAAGTTTCGTAGCCGATCAGAACTCGCGGCCGAGGATAGGCTGGCCTAATTGTTCAACTATACGTCTGAAAGTGGCTTGGTAGAACTATTGGCCGATATTAATAATTATGGAGCAACCGAATTTGTGGGGATGGCGGACTTGGACGAAGCTCTCAGCGGAGGCCAGCCAAGGTTGGAGACAAGATATACTGCCTGAAATAGGGGTTGCTGTTAAATGCCAGAGACACGTCTGTCCTCCGGGTTCATTATGCCGAAGCCGTGTTACACAACTTGAGGCATGAAGTATATATGCACAAGGCTGCTATACTATTTGATTTCGCAAGCGATTTTGAAGTCATTATATTAAATTGTAACTATCGCTGTGCACTATAATCACAGACCTAACCGATGTTCAGCACTCCATGCTTTGAGATCTTATTCTAATCTGTTTGAATGAGATGAAAGCCACAAACTCAATAACCCTAGTGGAGGAAATATAGCGCCCATATATATGACTTCCCACTCATTTTGATCTCAACGCCATCCATGTTATGCGTCTAGTTCAATAGGGGCCGTGATATAACGCCCACTTGTTTTGTTCACTGAGTTCACTTATTGTATATCTAGTTGAAGGAACCCTCTCTTGCTCGCTCGATATAGTTTGAGGTGAACGAACATCGTACTTTACTTCCCTAAGCGGGAGTTCATGCAGCGAGCTGCTAGAGGTCTCACGCCTTCGGAAAACCAACCATCCTATAGCCATGCCGATGATCGCTGCGGCAGGAACACCAACGCCAAGACCTATTTTAGCACCTGTACTTAGCCCGCTCTTTCTGGATCCGGCAGCCGAGGATGTGGAAGCTGCTTGTGACGCAGGGGTTGTAGTAGAAGCAGTCGAGGCAGTCGAACTAATGGAGGTAGTAGAAGTGGATGGCGACGTCGATGTTGATAAGGAAGTAGTTGAGCTAGCTGTATCTGACGATGAGATATTGAAGTAGACAGTCCAGTCATCCGGCGTCGTTGAGCCTGACTTGTAAAGACTCATCATGAACATATTCGAGGTTGCAAGGTTTTTGTTTGTCGTGACTGTCCATGCGAACGATGTGATATTCCATTCTTCGCCATCTATTGAAACGAAATTAGTTTTTGCTAACCGTGGATTTCAACCTTTGAATGCTGTAATGGGCGTTGGTGAAAGGTAAAAGTCCTGTCCAAGACTGACTAATAATATACTCAAGATCTCCCACTGTTACACAAGGTCAGATATCCTGTGTCAATCCTTGTACACACTCGACTCCATTACGATTTGCAAACGGGGGCAGGTGTTACATACTAATCGCGTCGACAGGTTCAGCATCCTCAGCGGCCAACGTCAAATTAATTTGCCATAGTGTGATTGCCGTAGTTGTCCCCTCCTCACTTCCTTCCCAATTGATGTTGATGGCCGAATCTTTCGCGTAGATTGTGTTCAAACTATAGGCGCCCTGTGCGGGGCCGTATGAAGCCGGGTTGTTGAATGTCATGTCTGCCAGAGCAGGCGCAGACACCATCAAGGTAATCAGAACCCACCAGCTCTTTTCCATATTGGAATATGTCTGCGTGATGTAATGTGACCGTTGAATTTTCTGAGTCGGTTTTCACACGGAGAAACCCAGCTAGATGCTCTGAGGAAGGAAGGAGAAATGAATGAGTTCAAACTGCCCAGGTGGGTTGCTAGATTCACATGATTAGGGGTTACCTAGGAGGTATGGCACCGGCTGCCATTATCATCAGATAGCTAATTTCAAATTACCATCAGCTGACTCGAATCCAGAGCTTTGTTGGCACTCGAAAGAGCGGCACAGTACCAACAGTACCAACAGCTGCATCAGAATGTCACAGAAGCTCTGTTTGGGTAGTTTGGCGGCAAGTTTCATCTTTGTGATTGGGCGCATGTAAGCAGGACAGTTGTCAAAATCATTCAGGGTTGCGGCACATGCTGCTTGTTTCCTTTCAGTACCTGAGTAGTACCAACAGCTGCCCTTGCTTGGAATCTACACAAGGACTTGGTTGACGAATAATAATCACTGACTCCTACCTCCTTCCTCGATTTGCCGCGCTGTTGGGAATCACACCTTGTCTTGGACAAGACAGACCAATTGGATCATCATTTGTTCCCGGGGCGAAGCCAACTGCATGGTATTTCAACCCATGCCAATTTCGCGCGGTCTTTTCGACCAATCATAGATGAAGCCACTCCGTCGGTATTGCGCAACCTTGCAATCCGCTGCAGGGCGTGAGTTTAGTGCTGAGCGCAGTATGCAGCGAACAGCACTTGAAAACAAAAGTCGATCACATCGCTTGCTGGCTCGCGCGCTTTATTTTGGCTAGTCTTCTTTGCACCGCTCAAGACGTCCTGTAATAGAATAGCCGCCGTTCTCTCGACATTATTCACTGAACTAGGATATAGGCAGCATCACAACCTCCAACACATTCATTTCTCTATATCATAGTCTGTCTTCTCGAGTACACCGGCTCAGCTGCGAGCAAAATATTGCCAAGGAGCTCAGTCATGAACTCTCAGCCCTGTTTACTATGGCCTTCAAGGCGTAAAGTTGTCGCTCTCGCCCTATCGTGTACGGTCGGCTACCTTTTGTATCAATACTGGAGATTGGCCTTGATAGGAGTACGCTACCAAACACTACCAGTCTTACCAGAAGAGGGAATACCGAAGAAGATGTGGTACAAACTCGGCTCAAAAGGCCTGAGCGACGAAGCCCGAAACTGGACCGACAGTTGTATACAACAGAATCCGGATTGGCACGCGACATTTTTAACGGATGCCTCTGCAGAAGATTGGGTTCAGAAATCATATGCCTTGACACGACCCGATATCGTAGATATCTACCGCAATATCTCCGTCCCAATCTTGAAGGCCGATTTCCTTCGCTATCTTCTGCTTTACTCAGAAGGTGGTATGTGGTCTGATCTTGATGTTTCATGGTTCGTCCAAGCAACTTCTTCTATTCTCGTGACAACACCGTGACTTCCAGACAGAGGTCTCGTAAAGTTTGAACGGAGAGTTTCGCATCGAACCTTTCTGCTTTGGGAGTTACAGAAGTTTAGGTATTCTTTGTATCATGGATTACAATGCTGACCAGATCTTGAACGCATGTAGCGAGACGTCTATCGGCCACTGGATTCCTCCACAATACAATAACATGACTTCCCTGCTTGTTGGTTGGGAGTTCGATGTAGGCTGGGGAGAAAACGTTATCCATCAACTGCAAAGTTGGGTCATATTAGCGAAACCAAAACTGCCACACATGATGTTAGCAATCGAAGACATCATTGCAGGTTTCCATAAAGTCGCCAACGAGAATCATGTTGCAATCGCCGATGTCACAATAGCGATGGTTGGGGACGTCGTCGATTTTACCGGACCTAGACGATTGACTCGAAGTGTCTTCAAAAGTCTTCAGCAGACTTTGAACATGACCAACACCGAGTTCCGACCCGTGGAAGAGAGCACTTGGTTTATTACTGAGCCGACAATCCTTGAGGATGTTCTTATTCTACCCGGTTACTCCTTCGCATGGTCAATGAATACTTATGCAGGGACAGCCGTGGTGGGAGCTCCTCTGGTAAAACACCATTACGCTGGCTCCTGGAAAAATGAGCATGGTGGTGAACGTGGCTCAGACGACATGGAAAAGGCGGAACAAAGCTCATGACTATACTTATATGATAATGGATGAAATGCAGTCAAGATCAGCCTCCTTGCAGAATTTCATGCTTGGCGAGCAGGTGTCAGGGCATAAATCGACCATGGTATGTAAATAATTTCCATGCAAATTCAGACTTGCGACTATGTTTGTTATCGACGCTCGTAGGGGTCATCCTGACATTTCACTTCCAGATTTCAGCCACTCCCCGATAGAACCCTCCTTACTTCACAGCTAATAAATAGATGTGGAGGGGAATCTCAGATTTCTCACTCTCTCAGGGTGACGAGCTCTTCCACAGCAGAGTGGTGTTCAGCTTCTGCTTGGCACCGTGGGCTCCAAATACTTTCAGGTGTTTTACGTCATGCGAGGCTGGTCAATCTGCCGCGGTGCGCAAGTGTTGGGCCAATGACGGTGCGGTAAACGCAGGTGTGCCCTCAAACAGCCTGCCTGGCCCACGTATTTCGAAACATAATACATTCAGGCTCCTAGGTTGGAAAGAAGACAGTGTTTGGCTACTTGATCGGACCATCAGCTTACTGTATATACCTGCGCGTTGTCCGCGTCCGCCGAATCGCTGCGCCCAATTTGGCAAAGCCCATGCACCAAGCCGTGTTTTCTCTTTCATATGCATTAAAGACGTAGGGAGCTTACCTATAAAAATCACCCCCGAAGTTGCGGTATAAGAGATCTTTTCATGTTGACTGCGTATATTTGTGCCGTGCAAAGGGTCAAGACTTGCCTAGGGATCCATCAGCAGCTCACCGAGTCCGGCGCACCCTGCGTCAAGAACTCCCCGACCACTGTCAAAACCCTCTTTCTAAGTCCCTGTTCCAAATGACACATATGGCCGCCGTCGGCGAAGGTTATCCAGCGAACATGAGGGATCAGCTCAAAGTACGGCACTTGGCCTGTGTCATGCGAGGTATCAAACTCGCCGTTGTACACAAGTGTCGGAGCAGTAATGTTGGCGAGGCGCGGGATAGAAGTCCAGCCGTTCAGTGAACCATTCGCTCGATGAACAGATGGTCCCACCCTGTATTGGCATAAGTCTCAGATTCCACAGGCAGTCCAGTGACAATAATGTGGGCACAAGACTCACATGGTTCCATACACTGTGTTGTCCTCAGACAAATGCTTGAACGCTGGCATCATGAGTGGTGGTATCACTTCGTCGCGACACACAAACTTCTTGTTGAAGACACCCAGAGCCTCCTTGTAGGCTGGATTGTCAACATCGTTGGCTCTCTCACAGCTAGACACAACTTTCGTCAGTAATGTCCTGGCTAGCACGAGGCATGTTGAATCTGGTCGGGGTGGACTGACTCTTCGAGTACCTTG
Source organism: Gnomoniopsis sp. IMI 355080 (assembly GCA_027946555.1). Classification (NCBI taxonomy): domain Eukaryota; kingdom Fungi; phylum Ascomycota; class Sordariomycetes; order Diaporthales; family Gnomoniaceae; genus Gnomoniopsis; species Gnomoniopsis sp. IMI 355080. The sequence continues at coordinate 116,799 of JAPEVC010000084.1, read as the reverse complement.
AGTAAGTCCGGTCCCAGCTCCCGTCGCCTTATCTGAATGCTCTGCTCGGCGAGGTTGTTACTGGCAAGACCACTGGCAAGGACGAGCCGCTGAATAAGCATTTGGGTCAGTATACAATTCTCTATTCGGGTTGAACAGCAGTCTTGAGCACTGAGTCTTAAGACCAAGTGGTCCCACTCACCCGTAGACCTTTGGGTCGGCTCGCAGCGAAAGCGCCTCCAAACATACCACCCCAGCTCTGCCCCAGGAGATGGAAACCACTTCCATCGCGGAGCTGAAGGTGGTCTATGAGATTTTCCAGCTCTGCAGTGAACAGTGGCTCCTGCCAGAATTCCTTATCGCCAACAAGATCTTGAAGATGGGTCGATGCGGCACATCCGATCTGGTCGTAGAAAACAACGGGAATCTTATAAAGCTGCCATAAATCTGCGAACGAAAGAAGGTACTCGTGGCCGACACCTGGGCCACCATGAAGAATTATCAAAGGAGCCGTCCTGCTGAAGAGATCGCCAAATATCTTATAGTACGTGAAGGCGGTAATATCTTTCCCAGGGACTTGAAAAGGGACGGTGCCCTCTGTCATTTGTGCCATCGCGCGTAATCGGGGAGAAAGATCCAAAGATCAAGATAACGTCAATTTGGTTATGCACTTGGCCAGCCTCGATATTTCTGACTTGGGAAATTTCGTGATTTGAGGGTAACAGATTATATGCAATAATAATTAGCTTGATCTGGCTATTTAGAATGTTATAAGCGTCCTGTGGTTTGGGTTTCAGTCGGCTATACCCAGGTCGTGGCACACTATTTATCTTACTGCCGGCTTACTATTTAATTGAACCTAATTGCTAGGTGCAATCAGCTACCGCACTTTCAAAAACCCCGTATCTGCGAAGTGCCTTGTTCCTTTCCGTGGTAAGGCCAAGGTAGGTACCTAGGTAGAATACGGTACATTTCACGATGTAACCCACTGAGAACTGTGCCGCAGAATAGCGAACCAGCTAGACGATGCACCGGGATCCCTTGCCGCATATCGCGGGTGCAACAAAGCACTGATTTGATGTACACAAAATAGCTGCCAAGGAGACACCACCTCCTTCAGACTACATATGTTGCTGGTACGGCAGTATGCCTGCGTTTCTCCCCTATTATCGCTTCACATCGAGCTAGAGAGAACTCTGCAAGTGTCAGGAAACAGGTAAAGATGGCAAACGATCTTACACTGCAATCCCACAGGTCGAGCTACTCCAGAACCACAAAGAGACCCAGGCTTGGTCGCTTGCTCCGTCGCAGCCTCGAAAGCGCAAACAATGCCTGATTTCAGTGCTGGTATCACTGCTTCTTGCTTCCATGATGGCGAATATTTGGTTCGTTCAACACCAATTTCAAAGGCCTTGGGAACTTGCGGATAGACTGCCCTCGAAACACGGTAATAACTCTTCATTTCCTCTCTAACTGCTCTCACATAAGTGACACTTTTTTAACAAACCTCAATAAATCTCAGCTCATGTTCGTCGCAATATCACAACAGAAATCATAGCCGAAAGCGAGTTCGAATCGTACTGTTCATAAATCGTACTGTTCAGGACGAGGCATGGGACCATCCGGATCTTTAGCCATGGACCCATTTCGTGGCTCTAGAGGAGGACTATACCATCAAAATAGGACTCCCACACTCACAGCGCTGGCCACGGGACCAGAAGAAAGGCGCGTATATTCTCACGAGTGCTCACGAATTGCACTGTATTGTGAGTCAAGCCCGGAGTCCAACCCTGAAAGTCGCTGCAATGAGAAACAATGATCCTTGAACACTTTATATCCTGACATTGATGTTCACAACGTTTACTTTGCGTATCGGTCAACGAGAACCACTATGGTATACCTGAAGCAGAGCAGACGTGTCCATATCCTCATTTAATTCACTGCTTGAATGTGCTTCGTGAGTCCGTCATGTGTAACGCAGACGACACACCGCTCTATACCGGACACGTGCATGCGAACGTGAACGCAACTCATCCAAGGGCTGGAATTGGGTCTTCAAAATGTGTCGTGATTGGAACGCGCTGCTTCAGTGGTCACGCGAGAGGAGTGCATGCTACCGTCCCGTGCCATGGACCGAGGATTTTCCAGAGCTCGAACGATATAAATTCTGTCCAAACGGCGAGCGGCCTTGGGCATCCCAGGGCTGAGGTACTCATTAGTATTGAATTTATTGGTATAGATTTGCTGCGTCCTCCAATATGAATCAATTCTGACTAAAAAACGGGAACAAGGAAAAAGATAAATGTCCCTGCAGTCACCTGCACTCATGTCTGTGCATAGCGTATCTGCCCAGGTGTACGAACGAATGAAAGATCGATCGACTATTTACGGGCTGGTAACAATGATGCCGCGAAGCAGTCACAGTTCATTATCAGCGCTTACGGGCCATGATCATCTGGACCTGCCATTCGAGTTGGATCTTGCCATATGGTGCAGCAGCCTCCTCAATCCTGCGCCAATCGGGGCTTTCCCACGACTCAGCAGTATAGCCAAAGCGTAACGACTCAAGCATCTCCCGCAGCCAATCCGTGGTTGTTGTCATTCTCCAGTCCGCACAGTTATTGATGTCGACTTTCTCATACGCCCCGAGATGCAACAATGACGCGGCATGCCAGTCATCTTCCTCCGGGTGCTGCTCCCACGCCCACCCACTGCTCTCTCCGCCGCCACAGTGGACATAGACTCGCTTGACATCCTCCCATATCTCGTCCCGCAGCGGCACGACATCAAGATTCATCTGCTTACCTGCCCTCGCCCATGCTGCACCCAGGCCGCTCCATTGGTCTTGTTTGATTTGCTCGACGCGGGAGTCAATGAAGCGATTGAACGCCTGACGCGCCGTTTCGTTGCCGATGATGATCGGGAAGGGCCAGTACAACGCGACCGCAAAGGTCCCGCCTGAGCGCAGGCCGTTCGCGATGTTGCGTACGGTCGGCTCGAGCTCCGTCCAGTGCAGTGACTCGCAGGCCATTACCAAGTCCGCGCCGCCGTCAAAGGCTGAACAGGACGTTGGAATGTCGTCCCATGGCGCTTCCGCCGGGCTCGCGCGGAAGACAAACTCGGTGCCGGGAAAACGACTGCCACCGTCGAGAAATCTTGTGCGTGCGTCGTGAATGTTCGACTCACGTAGGTCACTCAGCACGAGATACCTAAGACCGGGCGAGCTATGGTTCCTGCTGGCTGCGAGGAGATCCTCAGCTGCGTTCCCGCTTCCGGTGCCCACGTCGTGGGCAGAGAGGAGGGGGCCTTTGTGATATTCAAGCCACATCTTCCACATTGACTTGGGCCATTGTGGACGGTAAGAGACGTAATGCTTCCACTGCTCGATATCTGAAAATCGTGTTGCCGCAGTTGATGAAAATTTACACTGTTTGGAGACGGGGGGCTCGGCTGTTGATGCCATTATGCAACCAGTCTGCACGGGTAATTGAATTGACACTTGTAAACAAGGCTCGGAGGATGTGCTGAATCTCAAACAGCTATTGAGGCAGTGGTGTTGACGTCGATGGGAATTTGGCCAGGCCCTAGTACGCAGGCCGTGGTATATAAAGGAAACCAAAGTACATTTGTGCGTTCCGAGCCGGAAAGTATATTCAGAGTGGAGAACTCCCACGCGGTCCGATACAATCTCATTGTAATTTTCCTTGTCTCTATCACTTACCAATAAGGGGCTTTTGCTTATTCCGAAACCTTGCAACTCAATTCACCTGTTCTCTGGCGTGACCTTGGCAGGCGAAGGAGACTATCATATTACTTCGTTTCGGATATCTAAATCCTATGTACGAAATTCGAGCCCTTTTAAGGTGTGAAATCACGGGAAGGTGGCCTAGTTCAGTGCCGTGATAACTAGTCATAGACGCAAGAACATCAGAGGGCTAACACCAGCGCTGATCTGGGGACGGAGACCCATCGCTCTTCAAGGTCGGTAGAATTATGTTTGCTGGTCGGAAGGAGGGGGGGGGGGATAAAAGTTTACATCACACCTGGGGATCGAGTTGGTTGCAATTCGACCCGAAGAAGCCATAATCTGAATCGTTTGGCGGGATGATGCACGCCTAACATTAAATTGTCGCCCACTGCCCACACAGCTGGCGATGCTCGACTACTTTATAGAAGGAAGATACGCAACTCCAAGCCCAATCACATCCCATAATAATGACACAGTAGATAGATAGACATAATCAACTGCCGAGTAATGTTTTCAATCCCGCAAGAGTAGTGATATGGCCGAGAGAGAGCTCACGCAGGATCTGGCAATATTGTCTCACCATTTCAGTAGATTGACTTGGTCCCAGATGATGCTCATAGTAAGACAATTCGGCTTGCAGCATTCCGTTATCTTCGTTGAAAGCAATAACGACGTTTTGCTAAGTAACTCAGAGCGTCAGCACACAAAGATACAACATTCCGGATTCCTAAGCAACTTGGAAGGAGCCGTGCAAATTGAAGTTCATGTTAGAAAAATCACCACTCACCTCGTGCGGGTCACGCTTGTGGATAGATCTAAAACGCTTCCGCCTAAGCTTCCGGGCACTGTCGTTGTCGTCGTCACCCTGATACTGAACCCTTCGAATGTTTACCAGCGTATCGAAGAGCCTCCAGCTGCTCTCTACACCAAGCTCTTCCTCCACCTTCTCCAATTCGTAGATCTTGTGGCTTGCAGCGCGGACGTTATGGTCATGCAGTCCGCATAAGGCCTCGATGAGCGAGTCGGTAGCTGTGAACCGAACGCGTCCCACGACCAGTGCCAGCATCGGCCCGACCACCTGGCCTATGGCATTGCCGCCGCCACCGCCGCCGAGAAAGCCATCATCAGCAAAGTCGCGATCAGAGACTAGTTGTCCGAAGCATACGTCTTGCTTGCCCGTCTGCACGTGCAAGAGAACAGCCCATACAAATTGGAGTACAGTTGCAAGCGTCGTGCCCACGCGCCTGCAAAATTCGTCTAGAGCAGATGTGAGCTCTACGGTGAAAATTTCAGACCTCAGACATGCATCTTGGGATTCCTGCGTGATTTCCACGCCATCACCGTATAATTCCCTTGTCAACAAACATGGTTTCGCATCTTGCAGGGCAGATATCCAAAATTCGTTGCCCTTATCGGTGCTCTGGCGTTGGCAGGAATAAAGCCCAAAAGGTGGGGGCTCGGGACCAGCAAGGCCTGCCTCATCCTGACTACCCTCGTAGAACCGTTGCCAGTCCGACAGAATGTGCGCAAAGCTGACATGGTCGATCATGAGATGACTCATGATCAGGTGCGCAAAGCACCGGCTGTCCTTGTCCCCTGATTGCTGTGTGACGTAGACTCGCAAGGCCACTGGGGGCGCATTGTCTTCGAACAGGCGCGCACGCACGGCCGCACGATGCTCTGTCGCGAGGGCCAACAAATTCTGCGCCCCTTCCTCGGTATGTACAACGGTGGCGTCGGCGGACCATTTCTTGAGCACCACCTGAGACAGCAAAGTCGCATCCTCCGCTTCGCCGGGTGCTATTATCGGAACGAATGCCGTCCGCAGAATCCCATGTCGGTCAATGGTCTGCTGCCAGGCTGTGATGAGCCATTGGGGGTCTGTTGCGAGTCCCTCTGTCAATTCGATAAGACTATCAAAAAGGTAAGGACTGTTTGGGCGGCAGCGAAAGGCTGTGTACATGCGACGTTGAAAGGGCGTGCAAGGCCAAACAGCCTCGATGCTCTCGGCCGACACGGGCAATATACTCGCGACATCGGGCAAAGTTTCCAGGAGGTTTCCTTTGGTTGGCGCCTTGTGTGAGCTTTCAATAATAGACCCATCTTGAGAGTTCGTTGAGTCCAGGGGATGCTCGTAGTCTGGTTGACGTGATCTTTGGGCAATTCGGGCCAGACATCTTACGGTAGGATTAGCAAGAACCTCCTGTGTCGTTACCATAATGCCGCGCTTTCTGCACAGCTGCATCAATTGGATCGCATATATAGAGTCTCCCCCCAACCGGAAAAACGACACATCCAGCGGCACACGAAGCCTTGGGATCTCGAGTACCTGTGCCCAAATATCCTTGATAGTCTCTTCAGTATCGTTGCCCTGAGAATGGGTGTCACAACCAGCACCTGCCGCGATAAGACAAGCTTCCAGAGTTCCTTGGTCCATATGCTCTTCAACCCACCTCACGATAGCCTGACGGTCGAGCTTTTGGGAGACCTGTACTGGCAAGTTCCGCACCACCAGCCAGTCTTCCGGTATCATATATGCAGGGAGCCTCTGTTCCAAAGTGTTCTGAATGGCTTGCAGTGGAAATATGGTACTTGCTGACCCCGTGGACACCGGTTGGATTTCATCGCCGTTCCGTGAGGAAATCATATCGTCTGGCGTGTCTTCTTTCCAATTTGCAAGACTCAACACAGCCACTAGCCTCCCCTTCAGTAGCCCTGACCTGGGTGCCAAAACCGCACTATGCAACACATGCGAGCACGCATCCAAGTGGTGCTGCACCTCCAGGAGCTCGACCCTTTGCCCACGTATCTTGATCTGCGAGAAGCCCTTGCGGCCAAGAATGACCAAAGACCCGTCCCGCGAGTCGTACCGCACAAGATCGCCAGTTTTGTAGCAGGCGAGGGCGGACTTGCTGCATTCCTCAGCGTCTGGGCTGCTGCTATGGGACCATGTCGTGGGTCGTGAAAAGAATGCTGCCGCAGTCTTCTCTGCATCATTCAAGTATCCACTACCAACAATGGGCCCCTCAAGCACCAGCTCGCCTACAGCCCCAATTGGCAACAGCATCTCATGGTTCCCCGGATGTACAACTCGCGCTCGGCTCCCGACCGGCCACCCGATATTCGCAGCATCACTCGTTACCGCCAAGGGCGCGCCCACCGTGGCCGTAACGCTGCACTCGGTTGGTCCATAAGACGGCCTCATCTCCACCTTGTCCGCCCACCTCTCTACCAGCGTCCCGTTCATCGGCTCTGCGTGTACTGTTATGAATGCCAGCTGCGGCAAGACATCTGAGGGCTCGAGAGTGCGCAAGAAAGATGGCGTGAACGCCGCCCAGTTGACGTCGGCGCGTCGAATAAAGCCGGCGACATCAGTCAGACGGTCTTGCTCCGAGGGAATACAGATGCAGCCGCCGGCCACGAGAACTGTGAATATCTCTTCGAGGGACGCGTCGAAAGCGTACGCAGTGAACTGCAGCACGCGCGAGTCGCGCTGAAGACGCAACCAGGATTGGTTATGGGTGACTGCCGAGCAGAAAGAGCGGTGCTGGATGACGACGCCCTTGGGTGTGCCCGTGCTGCCACTAGTGAAGATGATATATAGTGTGTTGGACGGTTTTGCTTCGTCAGTGTCTAGTGGGCGCTCCTCCGGATGCAACGTCTTCATTATCATCTCCGCATCCACGAGAAACGTCGTCCGGACCAAGCCACGAATTTTGCCTACCGTTTCCTGTGAGGTCAACCCAACCGTTGCTTGCGTTTGGGTGATAATAGTCCGGATCCTCTCGGCTGGCGCGTTAATATCAACGTGGACAAAAGCGGACCCGGTCTTTGCGACCCCGAGCATCGCCACTACCGCCCACAACGACTTCTCGAAGCACAGCACGACGACCGAGTCGGACCGACAGCCAAGTTCGTGTTGCAAATGCGTAGCCAGTCTGGTCGAGAGATCGTCTAGCTCTGCATACGTCATTTCGCCATCCCATGCGCAGATGGCAGGGCACAATGGCTGGCTGAGGACTGTATGCTGGATCATGTCGTGGATACAGCAGTCCGCAGCAGGCCAGGGATGGACTATATTCCATTGCTCTATTTGGGTCCGATCCTCGTCACTAACGAGGCTGAGCTTGTCTAAAGGCGTATCCCAGTTTGCTATCACCTGTCGTACCGCGGTTTTGAACGCTTCCAACAGGCGTCTCGCGTCCGTTTGCTGCATGAAAGATGTCGGGTACTCTATCGAGATCCGAAAATCACCAGTTTCCTCAACTATACTCAGCGCAACATCGAACTAGATGCAAGTCAGATTCCTCACAGTCACAAATACTTGCTTCAAACGCATGGGGTATCGGAGGGGCGCCTACCTCGCTTGTATCGGAAGAACGTAGAACCTTGGTTGCGAGCTTTGATGGTGAGGTCTCAGGCGACAAGGCGGTACCGCCACTGGATGACTTCTGAAAGTTCAAAATAGTGTTGAAAAGTGGCTGGTGATCCTGCAGTTTGGCCGCGTGCTGAATCCTCGCGAGCGACAATGTCTGCCGCGCCATATGATCAAACTCATCTCCCTGGATAGATGTGCACAGCGACAAAGGTGTGGTCATGCCCGGAGCTATCCTGGTGCGAATCGGCAACATGTTGGCCATGGGTCCGACAATTTGATCAGCGCTCGGCACTTGGGAGATATCTCTGCCGCCATAAAGCGCGCCGTATGTTACATCCTCAGCGTTCATATAGACGGCGAGGACCCACGCCCACGCGCCTTTGAAGACTATCGAAGCCGTCATGTCCATTGTACGGCAAGCGGAAGCAATTCCTACATCCGCAGATATGGTAGCTTTCACTCTCTCGAACTGACGGATCTCCTTTCTGGGCTTGTACGCATGTTCGGACTTTATGTGTTCGGTGGCAGCTCCCCAGGCGGCGAACTTCAACGGCGTGAAGCCATCCAGATAGCGAGCCCAATACTGGGTCAGGTCTGCTATATCATGGCGGGAGACGTACTGGATGTAATCGGCAAAGGGAACCGGATGCATGTCGAGGTGGCCGTCATAAGCGGCTTCAAAGTCTCGAAGGAGGATCCTGGAGCTACTTCCGTCGGTGATGAGATGATTCTTGCTCATCAGACAGTATGCCGTCCGGCGCCCCGGTGAGGATGACGTGTATATCTCGAAAGAATGGAGCGGCTTTCCGCATAGCGGCGGGCAGCCTGGGACCAGCGACTCACGCTCCCACAGTTGGTGGACGAAGCTTGCCTCGTCCTCTTCATGCAACTGACGAACCAGAACTTCTGGCTTGCTATACCTCAAAACAGCCTGCATAAACGCCCCCGAGTCGTCCTGAACGAAGACAGTGCGCAGGATGGGGTGTTTGGCAACCACAGCTTGCCAAGCCGCTACCAATTCCTGGGGGTCAAGGATACTGCTGCTCGATCTTTGATCGTCTGCCAAAGAGATTCGTATCAAAAATTTCTGACTATATGTGGAGTCTTCGTCACGTAATTGGGAATAAAGAAGAGATTCTTGCAGTGGGGAGCATGGGTACATGGCTTCAATGTCATCGGCCAGTACGCCTAGCTTGGCACACACAGAGCCGTCGATACTTCCGCGTATCTGTTTCCCGCTCACCAATATGGATGTTGTTGGGTTTGTGATTGGTGATGCGGTGGTGGTGGCTTGGGACAACATGAATTCGAAGTCCGAGATCCACTGCCGGAGTTGCTCCTGATGCGCCATAAGGCTGTTCCACTCGACTTCCACCGACAAACAGTCATCCTGGATCGTGGAAATGACCGAAACCAAAGCATACCTCCGAGAGTCTCGCCTCTGTGAATGCCTAAGCGCCGATAGTCGCGAAGTCAGCTCATCATCATCGCACCGTCTGAAGAGTGAGTCCGCTCGCTCCAAATCCTGAAATGTCCCCAGATGATTCAGCACAAGCTCCATGGGGACATGGCTAGCGGTTTGGGTACCATTATTGGCAGTAACGTCGCCAAGCATTGTCGACGTGAAATAGCGTAAGCCATTTAGAGGCTGTTGTCTTCTGAGACGCCTCACGAGATGCAAGCAAGGCACCAAGTGTCCACTTGCGACGTCTTGGTCCGATACATGCAGGGGTGAGAAGGTGGTGAACCAGCCTACGGTCATTGTTGGATCTAGCACTCTGTCGTTGCTGAAATCCTCGCGTCCATGGCCTTCCAAGAACAAGCGTGGTGGCCGACCAAACGCACCTGCGAATGACATAACAGTAGCCGCGGTGACGAGGTCGACAATCTCGCATTCTAGGGCGTGGCACAGCATCCTCAGGTTTTGCAGCAGGGATGCATCAAGCCTGAATTTGGACGTTTTGGTAGATGCAAAGACATTCTGGGATCCGTCCGTCTCCCAGAACGTAAGATCACACCACTCGTTGCCAGTAGGCCCGAAGATGCTGTGGTGTTTGTCGCTATGCTCTCTGGCCGCAAACTGGTGTTGCGCCAGTTGACTCCATTCTCTGAAAGACGTGTGCTCGTGCTGAACGGCTCTCTCGTCTCCGTGGCGGAGAAACGACTCTAGCTGTTGGAAAATGATGCGCCAGGACACAGCGTCAACAACCAGGTGATGAATAGTGACTGACAAAAACGCCGAAGCTCGCCCTTGAGTTTGGAATATGTCGGCCGCCACAAGAGGACCCTTAGTGATGTCAATAGACGCTTTGGCATCGGAAACACAATCCACGAGGTAATCAGCACGTGTACGTGAATGGAATCGGAGTCTTATGTTATTCTCCGTCTTGGTATTCGTCGACGATGGAAGGGTCCGTTGACGCCAGGTTGGCGGCGAAGCGGTTGCCTTATTCTCAAAGGCTATAAATCGCGCACGAAGCATCGGATGGGCATTGATTATAGCGTCGAATGCAGCAATGACGCGATCTTGGTCTAAGGTTTCCCGAACTTGGACGAGGATGGTTTGTTGGTCGTATGAATCTCCCACGTCACCGGAAACGCGGAAATGCAAACACTGTATTGGAGACAGTGGAAAAGCAGAATATTCGAGCTCGACTTGTCCAGGTTCATGATTGGACGATACTCTCCTCGAACAACCAACCACCGGTTCCGTAGCCGAGTGAGGAGGAGTTAGAGGGACACCCTTTACTAGTCTCTCGATGCACCGATGCCGCAGGATATCAGCAGCAGCCACTGCAAGGTTGTGCTGGCGACATAGACTGGCAACCATCATTGCGGTAATGGAGTCTCCTCCAAGGCTATAGAACGAGCTGTTCCAATCGATCTGGGTTTCCGGTACATTTAACGCCTTACTCCACAGCTTCCTCAATAGTGCTTCGATTTCCGATCCGCAGCGGTCTTCGTGGGCCTTTTTGTCATTCTCAGGAGAACCACTCATACGTCCAATTAGCAACTGGTACTGCTCTGGACTCATGTTCTCAATGTATTGTTGAACGCGTTTCCTATCCATTTTTGCAGACGAGTTTGTGGGGATTTCGGCAAGAAGAAGCCAGAGCTCCGGCATCATGTATGGAGGGAGCTTTTCTTCCAGGTATAATCTCATGTTAGTGACTAAATTGGTCCAGCTCTTGTCGACCAGCCGAAGCTTCCCATCTAACTTTGGCTGTTTGGTGGATGTGTATTCATCTGTGGCCAGGACAGCAACAATCTTTCCAGCGCAGCAGCCCGACTCAGGAAAAACGGCCAAGGCCTGGCGAATACCTGGACCCATGAGAAGTTGGCTCTCGACTTCGCCGAGCTCGATACGCTGACCACGGATCTTGACCTGGCCATCCTTACGACCAACAAAATGCAGCTGGCCCTGGGCATCGTACCGCACGAGATCTCCCGTTCGGTACACTCTTTTCTCGGGAGCCCACCGCAATCCTCTCACGAACGCTGTTGAAGTCTCCTTAGATTGTCCGATATAGCTCCGTGCGAGGATCGGTCCTTCGATGAGTAGCTCTCCCACCGTGCCAACAGGGCAGAGTTCATGAGGATCATCGGGCCTCACAATCCAAGTCGCGCAGCCAGGCAAAGCAGTGCCAATATTCGACGGCGCTGTGTGTGCTGTGGCGACAGGCCCCACGGTGCTCGTCACACAGCATTCACTGGGGCCGTAGACTTGAATTAGCTGGCACGTCGTCACTCCAGACGTAGGCTTCTCTGCTGCTGCTGCTGCTCCCCACTCCTCGACATTGGCGGCTGTCATCGGCTCACCACCAAGGAGAAGCATTTTTAACGTCGTAAATTTCTGACGGCGTAGCAGTCTGCTCGCGAGCGAGGGTGTAACATGCGCCCAGTTGGCTTGGGCGCGAGTCGCGAAGGCTGCCAGGTTCGTAGTGCGGTCCTCCTCGCTAGGCACACAGAGGCAGGCGCCGACCGCGAAGGTGGTTAGGTGATCCTCTATACTCGTGTCGAAGCCGTACGAGGCGAATTGTAGCACGCGTGATGTGGCGTCGATCCGCAGGCTGGTGCGGTGGACACCCGTGGCGTGGACGTAGGCGGCATGTTCTACCACGACGCCTTTAGGTTCTCCTGTACTTCCGGACTGCAATATAAAGAGCCCGCTGAGTCAGTCAATGGTCATATAAAGTGTGTGCAGCCTCTACTCACGGTGAAAATGACATATGCTGGATCGGTAGGCTCTGCTGCGCGCAAAGCAGTGACTGAAAGGGCATCTTTGACGCCACCCGTGGACTTTTCGAGCAGGTCCTCGTTACAGACAAGTGATCTTGCTCCTAGTCGCTCACAATGGACTGCGTATTGGGGTGAACACAGAATCAGACCCGGATTGTTGAGCCGGCTCAGCATGCGACGCACTCGGTCCTCGGGATTATTGGACAAGTCGAGCGGCACAAAGGCCTTGCCGCTCTTGAGAACTGCCAGGAGAGCGACCGAGTACCATTTTGATTTTTCAAATATGAGCGGCACATATGCTGAAGGAGTATTTGCCTCAGTAATAACACGAGCCAGAATGTCAGAAGCTGTATCGAGCTCGGAATAGGTCATACGTCCATCCCACGCATAGATTGCCTGGGCTTGTGGCTGCTGGTGGGCTGTTCCTTGGATAAGCAAGGCCATGTTATTGCTCGTAGGTCCCCTGTCCTGATATACTTGTGCCTCCAAGGTGTGTTTGTTCCAGGCGAAAACCAATCGCCTGTCGTAGGGACTTGCTTGGACGACTTGCGAGGCTCGGACTGTCCCTTCAACCATGCGATCCAGAACACTCGCGAAGGTGTGCGCCACATGCTCAGCCATGGCCTTTGACAATGCTCTCAGCGAGTACGCCAACCGCAACCTGAGCCCGACTTCGGTATAGACTGCCTTGACGACGATATCATACTCGGACGCATTATGCGAACTGACGAACTTAATAGGCTGGTCCTCGTCACCGTTGTCGCCATGCCTCAGCCCTGATGGATCATATACGGTATTCACGATCGTATTGAAAAGGCGAACCTCGTTGTTGCCCAGTATTCTCTGCACTTTGCGCAGCGAAAAACACTGATGCGGCAGCGCGTTTCCAAAGTCGTTCCGAATGCCTGCGACAAGGTCTTCGACGGACTTCTCATAGATGCCCGCTACGCGGCAGACCAGTAGGTTCATCATCGGTCCTACAATCTCCGCGGCCCCCATGACGGGCAAATCTCGTCCGGACGAGATATACCCGAAGCATACGTCGTTTTGGCCAGTGTACATATAGAGTACAAGTGCCCAGGTCGCTTGTATTGCTGTAGCGATTGTGATCTTCGTACGATGGCAGAATCGCCGTAGACTTTCCATGGTTGTTGTCAGAGGTACATCGATGATATTGGACGAGCCACCCTCTTGTTCGCTGGCAGGCAGGCTGTCACTATTTAGCAATGGAAAGCCGCAAGCCGTTGTACAGCCGAGATAGTCGACCCAGTAATCTAAAGCGTCCTCTTCACTGTTCTGAAGCTGCAAATATTCGATGTACCTTCCGTATCCCGTCGGCGTATCCTCCACCGCACGGGACAGTCGACCCTGCATTGCGCGGCTGAACTCGTCCATAACGATGACCAACGACGATAGATCCACTATCATATGATCCAGCACAATCGTGACTAATGTCCGCGTACCACCGCTATCCTGCACATCGTTATGCACAGTGACTCGATGATGCACATCTCGTGTGGTTGCATAAAATTGGTTGAGCGATGATGGTTTACTTCTAGCGCTGCCGTCCGCGTCATCGTATCGCTCATCAACCACGTGGATTAAAACAGTCTCAGCCGCGTGCTGCGTCAAAACGATTGCGTTCAATAGCCTCTCAGACTCCCCCGCCACTGTGCTTACCGGGGCGTACAAAGTGCGCAGAGCCTCGTGCCGACGGACGATGTCGCGCCAGGCGTCGCGAATCTGGAGGAATGTATAGGACGGATGTATCTCGTAGACGCCCTTCGTCCAGTATAAGCCTGGGCTGCCCACTTGTCGACTGGTGTAAATGTTCTCTTGCGTAGAACTACAAGGGTAGATGTTCTCAACATCCTCCATGTCCAGCCCAAGGTTGTGGAGCTCGCTTTCGATATTGCTGAAGTCGTAGTCGCAATCCATCAATCGGAACTTTGGGTGCGTTGGCACATTTCTGCCATGGTCGGGATCAGTCTGCCCTTGCATTGAGAGAGCAGCGGCATTCTCGATGAATGGTGCATGCATGAGATTTTGGTAGAAGACGTTCATGCGCTTCTTTAGACATTTTTGGAACAAGATGACCGCACGAGCCGAATCTCCTACGCGCGTGGTCAGTCGATAGCTATTATCATACAAAGCCAGCCGCTTGGGCTCAAGATGTCTCGTTACTCATACCTCCCATGCCAATGAAAGCGAGATCGTCAGCAACATCTGTCACATTTATGCCAAGGACTTCAGCATAGAGCTCGCGGAGAGCTGCGACCATTATCGAATTATCCGGCTCAACATCCATGGCATGTTTTTTTGGGTGTTGCAAAGTTATTTTAATTTGTCCGCACAACAGTCTCCCCAGATATCTGGCGTGAAGTTGAGTACAATTTAAGAACAAGACATACGGATATACACTCGGTCCGCACAGGTGACTAGAGCGAACCTTAAATGAGCGAACTATGATTGTTTAGGCAGGGACCACATTCAGCAACCCATGACTTGTCATCCCGCCCTCGCATTGTACTCCAAATATGCCCAATGTATCGGTCCGAGGTGGCATCAAGACGACTTGCACATTGGCGTCCGAGTGTCAACAAGTCTTGAGGTCTTTTTCTCTTCTCCATGAGAGTTTGTCAGACACCGACTATATGTAGATGGGTGCCTTGAGTCCCCGAACGGTGTTTTATTAGCTCGAGATTCCGGATTCCGTCTTTCCTTCACCACGAATTAGTACCTATACATATGTACACGCACAAGTCATCATTCTCGTGTCCGAAATAGAAAATCGCCATGACTCGACCATCGTATGAGTACGATCCTGCCCAACAGCAAACTTCCGATGATGACAGCGCCAGCAATCCAGAAACAGCAGCAAGACCACCGCCCTCTCAGTGCAAGGACGAAATGGAATCCTTTCTTCCTCATCAGCGATCCGGCCTGAAACAAAAACAAGGGATAGCTTGCTGGGGCCATATCTCCTACCCCGTAGCGACCTTCCTCGCCCTCATTACTGTTATTCTTACCGCCGTCATCCTCCTAGCAACGACTGGAAAGCACCGCCCAATGAATTGTGTCCGGCCCCTTGACTGGTCTGGATACCAGTGCGCGCCCACCGGTGCACCACCAGATGTCGCCCGCCACGAACGCAACTGCGAGTTTGATACCATGTCATTCCACTGGTGGCCGGCAGCCGCGGTTCGCGATCCAGACAATCAGGCTCTCTTGGCCGCCTTCCACGCCGAAGGAAAACAGCTCGGCCACAAGGACATGGGTCGCTGGGGGCGATTCTACTCGAAAGCGGGCAAGGTCGAGATCCCCCCAGACACGGACTATTTAACGAGCGGGTGGGTGACGCGGATGGAGCACTTGGTGCACTGCAAGTATACGCTGCGACAGACCCATCTGTGGGCGATCAAGGGCTTTGACCCGCCGTTTGATTATAACCATACCATGCATTGTACGCAGTACTTAATGGATGCAGTGCTTGAGAATCGCCCGGTTGATTGGGATGACTTGATTATACAGGGAACGCCGTGGCCAGAGCAGCCGCCGATTGTGAGTCATTGATCACTTGTCTTGCCCTTACCTGCAATCTATATGCGCATCCGCTCTGAAGAACTGGGAGCGAGAACCAAGACTAACACCACTCTGCGTGCTCTCAAGGTTAAACCGCCTTATCCATGTGACGAACAGGGACTGAGTTGTGTCTCTGGAGACTAGGTTATCTCGAGGGGGGTCGACAGCCGGCAAGTTGGGCTCCAAACAGGTCAATATACTTTTCAGGCCGAGTTAGATGCCTTACTTTTGGAACTGGACGCGGCATTGAATGATGTAGGATAATTGGACACGTAGTGAACAACACATGTGGAGAAAGATCATGAAACATGGACGAACATGATTTAGATTTACCAACGATATAAAACCCTTCAAAGTTAAGGAAAGTATGTTTGGACGTCCATGTTACGCCTTTTTGCATGAGCATCCTCTTGTTTAGGCCGTCAACTCGCCAACAATCTTCTCCGCTAAATGAGTCAAAGACTTCGATGACGTTATCTCGATAGAACTGAGCCCAATATGGAATTGTTGCTGGATCCAATCGACAAGCTCGATGGACACAATCGAGTCAAGCCCGATAGACGCTAAAGCAGCATTGGTAGGGAAATCCTCAGCGGGCCGTAGCATCAGTTCACTCAGTGACCTGGCCAGCAACTTGGCCAGGGCAGCAATCGTGACCGCATCGCGTAGCTGATCTGGATCCGACGTGGCTAGTGCTATGAGTCTTGCAGCCTCGTCGTCATGCTCACCGTCAGAGCCAGTACCGCCGGCTGATCCTTGTGGAGATGATTTGTGGAAGTAGTGTGATAGTGCAAAGCGCACATCACGCTTCCAATTCACCCTATTCGCAGGATCTGTCATGGGTCTCACTGACAGGCCACCGAGGCAGAAGCTGGAGAGCGGCCCAGCAGTCCCAGCCTGAGGCGAGTTGTTGGCCAGCGAGATAGCTGCAGCGTCAAGGACCTGTTGCTCTGTCAAGAAAAAGAAGCCACCGTTCTTGAAAGCCTCGTATAGGTGGTCCTGTTCTAGCAAGTAACCGATATCGCCCACGACGCCGAGGTCGACGACAGAGGCTGGGAGACCTAATTGATGCCGGTACTGCACGAAAGCGTCAAGGAAAGTATTGGAAGCGCTGTAGTTGGCCTGTCCGTAATAGCCGGTGTGACCACCACCGGACCCGAAGATCATAAAGAAGTCCAATGTTGCCCGAGCTGCTATCAAAGCCTCGTGAACGTTCCAGGTACCAGTGACACGGGGCTGAACAACAGTCATCCACTCGTCAAAACTCATGTCCTTGGTTGAATTGTCCTGTTTGATCATTTCCCATTAGCTCTGTGTACCGCGCCAAGGATCGGTCACTCGGGAAGGCGATAGTCGCAATCCTCTTCCAGAGACTTACCTTAAGAACAAGAGATAGTTGCATTACGCCTGCTATAGGGGCTGGCGCCGACTTGATCGCCCTTACGACGTCTTCATACTTGCCGACGTCTCCAGACACAGCAGTAACAGTACAGCCAGGATAACCTTCTAGTTCTTTGATGATGTTCTCATTATCGGCATGGGTGGCCGACCGTGCAAGAATTATTAGATTCCTCGCGCCATGCTCAACCATCCAGGTAGCAATCGATCGCCCTAACCCGCCAAAGCCCCCGACGAGAAGATATGAAGCGTCGCCTTTGAACATTGAAGTCGACGGAGAGGAAGGAATGGTGCCCTCGCCAACCACTGCGGTATCTTTGAATGAAAACCATTTCATCCGAGGAATCTTTACCACACCGTCCCGGATGGCATAATCGTAGTCAGCATCGAGATGACCACCAGTCCGCCGTCCCGCGAGACTCTGTGCGATTTTCCATACAGGGTTTGCGAAATCTCCCCGGGCCGTCGTCTGCTTGTCCACTTCGACGAGCGTGATGTCTGCCTTGTGCTCAATGCGGACCGTTCTCGCAAGACCTTGTATCATAGCGGCGTGGGGTTTGTTGCA
Source organism: Gnomoniopsis sp. IMI 355080 (assembly GCA_027946555.1). Lineage (NCBI taxonomy): Eukaryota > Fungi > Ascomycota > Sordariomycetes > Diaporthales > Gnomoniaceae > Gnomoniopsis > Gnomoniopsis sp. IMI 355080. The sequence continues at coordinate 98,910 of JAPEVC010000084.1, read as the reverse complement.
CGCGGTGTGGGCCATCGGCAAGAGCCATATAAGAGGCACCGACAAAGTACACAGACTGTCCACGAAAGGTCGAAAGGTGGACGCGTCGAGGGAATGGACAGCACTAGTCTTTATGGATTCGTCGAGATCGAGCAGAGAAATGACCAAATCGGCATCGCTCGGGACTGCACGAGCGTGAGAGAATTTGACAGTGCTGCCCTTGGACTCAAAGACTGCCTTGATGTTTTGTGCGAGTGCCCTACTTCCGGCGCTCTCCCCCTTGAGAACTGTGACTGTCTGAGTCCTGCCTGGAGCTGCAGATTTCAATTCTGCAGTGATTACACCTGTCTTGGAACGTGAACTGACACGGAAACCAAGCTGCTTCAATTGTTGGTCTGTCGCTTCTCCCAAACCTGCTGGGCCAAGGTTGTGAATAACGAGCCTGCCGTTGCTGGACACAACGGTCTTAAGTGATTCGAGCTCATCAAGAACGAGATCGTCATCAGCAGACAGCGTATCTGCAGGGACGATGACGATATCGGCGCCATCACTGAGTGAGACTTGTTCAATGCCGCCCACCGTGACATCGGGCTTTCCCACTCCTCCTTCCGCCTCATCACAGAGGGCCTTGGAGACTGTTTCGATAGATTCATCGTTCACACTCGCGTATGTATATTTCTGGTAGAATCGGTCATTTGGTGATGGGTGGAGGGCGTCAAGAGCCACTTGTGCCACCTGGGTGCTTCCAGATCCAATTTCCACAACGCGAGCATCTGGCGTCTTGAAACCTAGAAGACGCACCACTTCGTGAAATTCTTGCTGATGCTTGTTCAAATCTCCTTGGCTCTTGGAGTCTAGTGAGTGTCCTTCAAGCACTTGCGAGGCGTTGTCTTTCTCGAGTGAATCAAGAAGACTAATGTCCGTGTCCCATTTGAAATAAGAACCCAAGAGCGGATCTTCTTGCTTGCCTTTCGGCAGTATCCCAAATTCCAGATTATCCATGTAGACTGATAGACGACCATCTTCCGTATAGATGGTGGACTGTGCCATGAGCTTTTCCTTTTTCAGATCCTCTTTGATTGCTCCATAGACACGCATCCTCAGCTCCTGGGCGCCCAACACTGCAATATGTCCGATTTTCGTAGGTAAAACGACATCGGTCAGCCGTCGCTTAAGACCATGCGTCATGGCTATCAAGTTTGTCTGCAGCATCTGGTCCAACAGTGTTGGGTGTGCCTCGTAGTGCGTCGCGTCGTCGAAGTCGTAGACCGTGGCGGAAGCCTCTTGCGTAACGGTACTAGCGGTGATATCTTCTAACCCTTGGAAAGCATTCCGCCATTCTATACCGAGCTTCTTGACCGAAGAGTACCATTCATTCGATGGAACTTGACGTGGGAACTCGTGTTCGGCTTTGTCCTTAGATGGGACCTTAGAGCCTACCACCGGCAACGTGTCCGCACCCGTCCGTATCCAGCCAGTGCAGTGCGACAGCCAGTGTTGCCCATCGCAGGTCATGACCTTAAAATGGTACCATTGATGACCAATCCCGTCTGTGGTGTCCTCAGGTATCAGTCTCGTGTATATCTCCATTTTCCTGTCTTTGGGCAGAGTAAGTGGCGTAGTGATGACCATGTCGCGGATGGTATAAGCGCCCCGGCCACCTGAGATCTGACGGATTGCTTCTCCAGCAATCCCGATATATCCTGCGCCTGGAAAGACCTGTCAAATCATAACATAGTTAGTCAAATACTCCATATAAGAAGTAACCATCTTGGATAGTGTATGTTATTCAGCATCCTAATGTACTCACCACTTGATCATTTACGATATGATCCAACAGCCAGGAGGCTTCCTTGACGTCCAGCATGTTGCGCCATGCAGGCTCGATATCGTTGCCTTCGACGATTCTTGCCCCTAAAAGATCATGTCTGGTGTATTCCCGTGCTTTATATCTCGCAGGGTTCCGCGGCTCATCCATATAACGCTTGACGTGTAGCCAAGGGTACGTGGGCACGTCCGTCAAAACTCTTCCCTTGGCGATGATCGTATTCAGGTCCGCGCTGATGCCGTGCATGAACAGTTCTCCAGCTAGACGGAGAAGGAACACAGACTGATCATCACCACGCTTTAGAGTAGCAATGTATCCATACTCAGTATCCGAACGGCTCTTCATAATCTCTCCAATAGGAGCTTGGAGTGCGGGATGTGACCCAATTTCGATGAACAGATTGTCCTCGTTGCTTTGCAACAGATTTCCAACGGCGCTATTGAAAAGAACCGGTTGGACAAAATTCTTGCGAAAGTAGGTTGCCCCGAAGTCGTTACCTGTCATCTCTTCACCGGTGACAGACGAGAAGTAAGGCACAGAAGGTGCCTTGACGTCTGTAAGATATGGTTGAAGGAGCTTCTCGTAAGGCTCGCCCAGCGGCTCGATCCATGGGCTGTGAAATGATGTCTCGACTTTAAGGAGCGAGGTACTGACCTCGGGATGCCGGCGATGAATCTGGTCGATGCAATGCTGAATGCAAACAGGATCACCGGACAAAGTACTGCTCAGGGGACTGTTTTCGCACCCTATGACAACTCCTGGAATGAGAAACTTGGTCAGCTCTTTGGCGCCCAGGCCTATATAGGCCATCGTGCCCTTGGGCACGGCATAGGCTTTGTCGTTTTGAAGCAGCCAGCCCCGGTAGTACGCAACTACCATTGCCGCCTCAGCACTAATGATACCAGCCGCATACGCAGCGGCCGACTCGCCGCCCGAATGAGCCACGACAGCTTGGGGCACGACGCCCAGGCTGCGCAGAACATCCACAAGGGCGATTTGCACCGCGGTCGCGCACGGGTGTGAGAAGCCCCGCGCGCCGACTCGACTGGCCTCGCCTTCCTTGAGAAGCTCGGCACGCACCGTCCACTCGGGGCGGTGTGCATCGGGAAGGGTGCGCAGCCATCGATCTAGCTTGCGGATGGTGTCGCCAAAGACCTTGTTCGTCTTCAAGAGAGTCTTGCCCATTCCGGCCCAGTGAACGCCCTGTCCTGTAAAGACAAATACTATTCGCCGAGTCGTATTTGACAGTCGTTTGGAGACGCTTGGCTCAATCTGGGGTCCGTTTGCTATAGCAAAAGCGCGACAACTCCCATGGTCGCGGTGGAATCCCAGAGTGTACGCGAGATGATCCAGGTTGGCAGGATGCAGCTGAAGGTATTCTTGGTGCTCTGCGATCATTCTTTTCAAGGATTCCGCGTGACTTGCAGAAAATAACAACAGATGTGGTCCAGGTGTATGCACTTCCTCAAATGAGCTCTCGCTTGAAGCTGGTGAGTGAAGCTGCGCACTTCTTTGCTGTTGCCAAGCTCCATATGACTCAAGGATTACCTGTTGTTTTGCAATCAAGAAATTATTAGCAAGTACCACTGGGGTCGGTCATAGCCTAGGTTCATTATCTCCAGAACTTCTGGGGCCTTCTCTTACGTGGGCATTGCTCCCCGCCACGCCAAACGAATTGACGCTGACTCTCTCTTCTCGACCTATAGGCCATCGTTGGGGCTCAGTTGGTACCGAAAGATTGGCTTCTTCCCATGGAACTGTGGTTCAAAGAGTTTCAGTCATCTAAATCTCGAGCCGTGTTCAAGGTGCGTCCTCGCAAAGATATCGGAACTCTCTGGGGGGAAGCCCCAATAACTGCCCCAGGGTGTTTCTAGCTTTCCCTTAGGGCAGCGATTTCAGAAACTCACATAACAGTGAAGAGAATGAGAGATCTTACTCTTGGGATTAGGATTTTCGAGGAAAATATTCGGCGGAATTGTCCTGTGTTCGAGAGCCAACACAGCTTTGATTACGCTGGTCAGACCTGCGGCACCCTCTGAGTGACCCACATTTGGTTTAACCTAACCACAGTTGAGGTCAGTGCCAATTTCTCTCGATGGAGACTTTTAAACGCTGGAGAAGGCCTCTGGACTCACAGCACCAATCAAAATCCCGCCATGGTCTTTCCAAACTCTGGCCACAGCCGCTACCTCAAGAGGATCACCCGTTGGCGTTCCCGTGCCATGACATTCGAAGAACGCTGTTTTCGAAAGGTCGGTAATACCAGCCTCCTCATATGTCTGTCGAATCAAAGCCTCCTGCTGATACGTATTTGGGTTCATGATTCCGTTTGACCGGCCGTCGTTGTTAGTTGCGGACGCGCGCAGTACGGCGCGGATAGGATTACCGTCACGCAGAGCGTCGCTCATGCGCTTCACGTAGACGGCGTTAACTGCCTCTCCTCGTCCATACCCGTCAGCTAGGATATCAAAAGTCTTACACTTTCCACTGGGCGAAAGTACACCCGTTTCGGTAAATACGATTGATGTAATTACGGATGTGATCAGATTGCAACCTAATGCCATAGCTGACTGGCAGGCGCCATTGCGTACGGCTTCGGCTGCAAGATGTAAAGCAACCATTGACGAGGAGCAACCGGTCTTGACGAGTAAGCTAAAAGTTGATAGGGTTGGTTAGTTTGGCTTGCTTCCTCATCACAAGACGATTCTGCAATCCGACAAGGTCCCACAGCAAGAAGGGGGGCACACTGACCTAGGCCCTGTCCAGCCATACTCATACGAGACTCTGTTAGGCTGTAGAAAGTCTAGATACCCGGAACCGCGGTAGAGACCTGAGGCATGAGGATCCATCGAAAGATCATCCTGCCAGTCAGACGAAAAGTTGCCGACGTAGCAACCGACTTTTTTGTTTCGCGTCTCAGCCTCGCCAGCATTGTCCAAGCATTCGCGGGCTATCTCGAGAAGCTGGCGCTGCATGGGGTCCATCTTCTCGATCTCCTTTTCACCGCAAGTGAAGTACGAGGCATCAAAGTGCGCCAGATCGCGGTCGCTAAGCATGTAGCACTCCTTGTTTCGGATGGTACCCCAGCGTTGCACGGGACTGTAGAAGCCTTCGAGGTTCCAGCGACTTTGGGGAATGGGAATCAACCCGCTCTTCTTTTGCATCATCAGCTCCCAGAAGTCTTGGGTGTTTTTGATGTCACCGGGCAGCCGTACGGCCATGCCGCAGATTACAATTGGATTCGATTCTGGTGCCATTATCGCCGAACGCTGTCTGAGAACATTCGTTGGAAACTTATGGACCCCAAGTAAACGGGAAGTAGAAAACAATATATCAAGTCAGAAAGAAAGCGACAAATCTCAAGGAGGAATTTACCGTGGTAAGAATAAATGATTCTGGGTGTTGGACAGACAACACTATCCCCGTGCTCCCAGTGTTGAAGAATGTATCTATGAAGCGCTTTGTACATGTAGCTGCTGAGAGTAGCTAAGCGTGTACTATTTGCGGTCCGATGCATATCTTGAGCCAAGCCTCGTGGACAGACCTCGGCATATTTGGAAGGTTAAATATTGAAATAATTCGATTTCGAGTTTCGGAAACCTTAATACGAGTAGTTGAGCAATTTGGGCCCAAATCTTTGTCAGACCGACTCTACACCTACCATTAGAACAAGACCAAATCCATTTTTGCCAAATCGAGTGCTTCGGTAATTGTGCACATCGGCCCATCCTGTCCAAAACAATTTGGGCTGCCCTTTGCCTACTCAGAACGGCATCTCTCACCCCAGGGCACAATAAACAGTCATAAGTTGCAGAGGTCTGGGACGGTTCATGATTAATGCAATGGAGGGAACTACCAACGCAATGAAAGCAATAATCATTCGAGGTCGTGGAGACGCTGCCATCACGGTCGCTAAGATCCCTGAGATCCGCGACCGCGAAGGATACATTTTGGTCAAGACAAGCGCGGTGGCTGTCAACCCCTCTGACTGGAAACACATAGACTTCATGTGGGTTGGCGACCCGACCGGCACTCGGCCAGGATTGGACTACGCGGGCACCGTTGTCGAGGTTGGTGTTGGCGTAGAGCCAAAGGACCGGTTGAAGCCGGGTGACCGAGTTTTCGGAATATGTAATGGGTCGTATGTGATCATTCACCCTTTGGGCAAGACGAACAATTCTGCTGACAGGATCGGGGCTGCGACTAGTAACGTCCGCGAACCTGAAGACGGTACCTTTGCTGAGTACCTCGTGGCGAAAGCATGCTTCGCTATCAAGATCCCAGACATAATGCAGGACACAGAGGCGTGCACGATTGGGTCTGGTTTAGTTCCAGTTGTATGAATCTTCTTGTTCCTGGACGTTTCCATAAGTGGATGATAGAAAGGTCTGACAACAGTGGCTGCGCAGGCCCAGGGACTTTACCAATCCTTACAACTTCCACTGCCCGACGTGGAACCGCTCACAACACGCAAGATTCCGATCCTTATCTACGGAGCCAGTACGGCCTCGGGTGTGATGGGAATTCAGTGGGCAAAGATGTCGAATTGCACCGTCGTGGTGACGTGCTCACCAAAGAATTTTGCTTACCTGAAGGAGCTGGGTGCCGACTTCTGCGTCGACTACCACGCTGAAGACTGTGCGGCGCAGATCCAAGCTTTCACAAAGGGTCGGTTGAAGCACGCGTGGGACTGCATCTCTACAGTCGAATCTGCACGAATCTGTGCGGCGGCCATGTCCGCCCTGGGAGGACACTACTGCAGCCTGCTCTTTCTTACGAGCAGCGTGCTGAAGAAGGTAAACCCCAGGATCACATGCTCTACTGTTCTGGGTTATACGATTCTTGGGGAGGATATTGAAAAGGAAACAGTGGTTAAAAAGCGGCCCGAGGATTTTGAGCACGGGAAGATGTTTTGGAAAACCGCAGAGAATCTCCTTTTGTCGGGTCGCTTCCGTCCGGTCCAGCAAGTTGTTAACCAGGGTGGGCGAGGACTTGACGGCATTCTGAAAGGTTTGCAATATTTGAAGCAGGGGAAGGTCAGTGCTCAAAAGCTGGTATATACAATCGGATAATCATTCAATTATTTGATTATACCCTAAAAGAAGTATATAGGGGCCCAAAAGCCGACGAAGCAGAGCTCGTTTGGTTACATACAGAAAATGTAAATCTAGAACTATCACGTCTTATCTTTGAAGGTATCGCTGTTAGGAATTTTTGTCGTTGGCTAGGGTGCCCCGCCACGACCACTGGATATCACAACGCACAAGAAACACCCTCATCCGATGAGATTTTTCGAAAACGTTCGTCCCAGCCAGCCATGATTACCAAGGCCACCAGCGTCGACATGTCTAGGGAATCAATTAATAAAATCCTCCTCGCCAACGTCCGAAACTAAGATGTCCAAGGTGCCTGCTAAACCCGACGTCTCTCATCGCAAAAACCTTACACAAGCCTCCAGACTTTCCCCCCCCCCCCACCCTCAGAAGCGTTCCAGACATCATTGTGGTAATTCACAGGAAGGGAGAGGACCAAGACGATGAGAACAGCAAGCTAAGTAGAAGTTTAAGTGGCCTAGTGAAAAATAGTTGTTAACCCACAGTTCTTATTTTGCGTTGCCATGTGCATTAATTATATGCACATTCCCCTTTTCCAGCTTAACGTTGCGTCCACTAACTCTACCTGCAACATTCACAAGGCATTAACGGGAGAGGAGTCCACTGATATGTCTTACTATATCGTAACGGTCGGAACCAAGTCGCTACAAGCTACAGGTCCAGCTGCCATTTCGGATGATTAGCAACTAGAAAAAGTACTTCCAAAGAAGTTGTCGATAAGGTCCTTCCTACGATTGCCAACCCCCGAAGGTACAGATCAAATGGTCGGGGGTTATAAATGCACGAAGTTTTGGCTACGTTTGTGGCGCGTGCTCAAGACCTCGGAACTTATCAATGATAAATGCGAGTCGTACAGTTGACGCACCGGATCAAGCACAAGTACGAAAACCTCGTCGGCATCAATCGTCGTGAGTGCCTCCGTGATTTTTACTGGTCCCTTCCTACACAAGCGCCTATTCTAGTAGGTTTCCGACTCGGTGTTGCTAAGGCTATCTCAATCGGGCGAAGTATTTGACCCACCTGGGAACAGTGGAAACGTAGCCCGGAGCACGGTCGACAAAAAGCACTCAATTATGAACCTCGGTATACTTAATAAAGTTTGCCAATTCGCTTGCGGTCCGAAATACACAGTGTCAAGTAACATTTCCATCTGTTTGCGATGAAAGACTATACTACAGCTATCTGAGTATTGTTGCGTTCAGTCTTTCACCGCTTTGGGTCAACTGGTGTCTAGCGTGACACTTACTTTGTGAAGGTCATACGTATCGCAGCTTCATCACTACCTATAACAACGCCTGAGCTTCGACTTTATTAGGTGGCCTCTTGAAATCCATTCTGGGGAACATACATTTCACCAAAGCCCTGTCCCGACGGTCTCATCTCATGTGTACTGTCGAACCAAAGTCATCGGCACCAATGGCAGCCACGGGCGCCTTGGACACAGAAGTCAGCTTGCCATTTTATTCCAGCTTGGCCACGGTTGCATTTGCTGCCACGAAATCCAATACCGATGCAATAATTACGGAATCTGGATTTGTTGGCTACTACGACATTGTGCATGCAGCCCAAGTCCAGTTATGCATTGCATATGTCAAAGACAGCTTCGGCAAACTACGGTGCAATCTGGCGCGAGCAAGGGCGGGAGAGAAATTAAAGATCATCAATGCTGTCCCCGTGGTGCAAAAGCAGCTTGACTTTTGTTATTCAATGCTTGCGGACGCCGCTTTGATCCGGAAATATGATGGCGACGAAGTTGGGGTCTGGAGACGCACAGAGGTGCCCATCAACGTCAATGGCTCAGCACAATCTTCGCCCAGGGCTGTTTTGGACAATATCCTGGAAAAATATCCCGATTTTGCATCCCTGAACAAGCTCATTGCGCACGCTGGCACCAATCTCGCAGATATATGGACGGGCCGCAAGGATACTGTCAGTGCTGTGTTTGGCTCACCCGAAGGCCGTGAGTATCTAGAAGACATATATGGCCCCGCACATCCCAGTAAGGCTTTTCATCTACTGTTGAAAGATTTCATGATACGCTTCCTGGATGGAATTTCCTTGGAGACTGTCGGACAACAGCACGAGCCGCCATTGCTCAAGATCATTGAGCTGGGTGCAGGCACCGGCGGCACGGCCAAGTATCTCGCGCCGTTGCTAGCCGACTATTCAGACCGCGTGCGGACTACGTACACATTCACGGATTTAGCGCATGGATTCACAGGACAAGCGGCGCGAAAATTCCGACAGTACATCTCGTTCATGGATTTCCGGGTCCAAGATATCGAGCAGCCCCCGCCATCGGATCTCGCGGGGACGCAGCACATCGTGATCGCTGTCAACGCCGTGCACGCAACGCGGAACATGGTAGATTCTCTGAAAAATGTACGCCAGTACCTGAAGCCGGGCGGTTTTGCGCTGGTGATGGAGGTGCAAGAGAAGCTCTGTTGGGCGGACTTTGTATTTGGGCTGTTTGAAGGATGGTGGAAATTTGATGACGGGCGGACGCATGCCACAGCTGGAGCGGATGTCTGGGAAAGGGCTTTTCATGATGCTGGGTTTAGACAAGTAGATTGGACTAGCGGTGATTTGAAAGATTCTGGGCTTCAGCGGGTTTTCATCGCATTGGTTGATGAATAGAGAGCCATCCAGCGAGTCTCAATCATAGAGAGTGGGCCAACAGTTTGGTGTTGAGTCAAGTGCATTGAAATGAATCTTTTCATGCTACAGAGAATGCTATAGATAATATGCGAGCTGCTACTGTGACGGAGTACCTGATATTGGAGTATTGATGCTAGCTACTGTACTTGAGTGCAATTTGCCTGGAATTACTGCACAACTACACGCGAGTTATAAGATGAATTCACAAGACACTTGAGATTAGCTGAATGCAGGCAACTATCTATCGAGTCTCCACATCCTCTCCCGGAAGCTTTATTTCATGGCCATCTCCATCCTTGATCTTCCTGCTCAGAACGCATGCCGAGGCTGCTATCAAACTCATGGTCCACCAAGCCAGACCCGTCATACCATGCGATGATCCATAGCTATACACGACACCCGAAACCGCAGACGCAGTAGCTCGCACAAATCCTGAAATCATATAGGCAATGTTGTGGGTCCTGGCAAGCGCTGAAGGATGCGGACAAGACCTTTCCAGGTGGAGTTAGTGAGTACCAATAGTGCGGTGCATCCGTGAGGCATCGATCAAGCAAAACAAAACAGGCGTGGACTTACAAGTTCGTGAGTACAAGCTGTGAGGGAATGACACAGGAAGATATCAAAACCAACGCGAACTGCAACATAAAAATGAGTGTCCAGACCGCTGGGCCTTTTTTCCCTTCGACCGGGGGCACGGTGGACGGCACAACCGCAATATAGGGCACCGCAAAGTACGCTAGCGGGAAGCCGACAAGAAAGATGCGCCACATTTCAAGTGTGCCCAGCCTCTGGTTGATGCGCGGGTATATAACGAAGAGCACAAAGAGCCCCACAATGCCGACCATTGACACCGACCATGCCAGCTCGTCCGGTGGCATGCCTGCGCCGCCGCTGAAGCGGAACGGAAGGTCGACGTCGGAGGGTTTGCCGACTGGTTCGCTCATGAACATCGCCCACAGAGTGTTGTAAGAGGAAACATGCGCCTCCTGTAGGGAGTAGGCAAGGAGAGCGAGAAGCATATTGGTGGTGAAGATACGTCTGAAGGGCAGGATTGGAACGTTTGATTTCGTTTCCTCCACCCTAATTCTACCCTCGGCTAAGTCTGTCGAGCTCTTGTGGGAATCATAGTCGGTCATGAGATGTAGCTCCTCCTCGTCGGGGGACTTTGCTGAGACAATTTGGTAACTTGCTGAATCTGCAGAACCCTGTTGATTTCTCACGATGAACTTGGAAATGGATTTGAAGATCGAGATTCCAACATCATATTGGCCACGCATTGATTGATGCGTCTGGTAAAAGAGACGTCAGTATGCAGTCGCTACGCTTCACGAAGGCAATCCCGAGGATATGAAAGGTTGTGGACAGCATACCTCCTCCAGACCGAAGAACACCAGCAGCAAAGCAACAAATATTATGATACCATTTGCAATGGCCGGCGGAGCATATGGCCACCGTTGCAGAAACCAGCTATGACTGTACGTGCCTGGAAATCTGGTGCTGAGATCGGCCAGCTGTCCGCCCACCAGCGGACCCACAATCGCGGCGAAGTTGAAAGAAATGGGCATCAAGAGGAAAGCACGGGGAAGATATCTACTCCATGCAGTCAGTAGGCTTCTCCAGCCTTATATTAAGCATTACTTACTTTTTTTCCTGCACTATTTCAGCCACCATGGTCCTGACAATTGGAACGTTTCCATTACACAGGCCTTCGACGATATTAATGGCCAGGGCCTGATGAAAGCTGCCAATGAAGCCCAGTAACGTGCCACAAACACCTTTTGTGACAAGAGAATAGATGAGTTTCATGTATGAATCACGCATGTCTACTAAGCTTTGACTCACAGGATCCCGTCAGGCTGATCATCATGACTAACTTCCGGCCTCCACTTGGAGAGTCCGCCAGTTTTCCCCAAAGCGGTGATACTGCACATTGCGCAAGCGAAAAGCCTGCCTGTAGGTACGCTGCCTGTCGTACAACGTCTTCAGACGATAGGCTCGGGTCGATGAATGAAAGCTGGCCGTATATATAAATCTGGTTCGTTGGCACGTGTACAGATTAGTAGTGATATTCAATTGTGTGTTGGACAGCTTTATGTGCTTGACGTGGCGTCTGAGCCCGCCATCAAAGGTTCCAGATTGAAAGACTAACATAGAATGATATTCGGAGAATTGGTTCTGCGACTCTGATAATGCATAATATTGCCAGTTGATCCTTTCTAGGAAGTGACGCCCAAGTGACATTTTCGGATTTGTTTGCCATCATCAGATATCAGGACTCGTTTTCATCAATGGGCAATGCGTTAGGAATCCAGACCAAAGAGCGGATGGAATTACTTTGCATATACAAATGATCACTATCAATTTGCCTGTACGAAATCGTTAATGTCGTTGTGTTGTGTTGTGTATTGCGTTGGGACTTTGTGGTGCCATCAGACAAAGTCCTTTCGGTCCGAAGTTGGAAGCTTGTGCAGGTACCTACTATACTTACTACTGATTCATGCTCTCTCGTCCGCACCGTCGACGGATATCAAATTAGCTAGACTTCCAATTCAATCTTGAGGAAATTAGTTTCGGACCGTACTATATACAGATAGGTGGTGTCATGAATAACCCTTGAATCTGTATCAATAACGTTAATGCATTGGCCACGCCTTCAGATTTTATCCTACACTCGGCGACTACTTGGAAACGTTTTGGGGTGAGTCCCGTCTCCATTGCCCCAATCTCTAGACTATCAATGACATATCTCTTTGGTTTGCTACCAAAAAAGACAAACCTAGTAGCCATCCTTTTAGTGAACATGGAACAGATCTACCACACGAGCCGATCCCGTGTAGCAGGATATGAACCGGTCGATTCCGGACAGGATGATGAGGAAGGAACTGATCGTCCCGCCCTTGACGAAGAAATCCCAGATAACGCTGCAACAAGAAGCCAAAGCAAGCCTCGCGACCGGTGGCAACATAGAGATACCAGAGAAAATATACGGCTTAAGAAACATCTGAGAAATACACGGATCTGGGCCTGGGTTGAAGGATTCATCATCTTCATACTTCTTCTGAGCATCATTCGTCACCAATTCCATCCTGCTCGCGTCCCTCAACTAGGAACGGATCCCAGTGGTTTTGTTCCTCAAGGTATGAACTACGGTGCCCTTTACGGTCGAGGATACTTAATGATCACGAATTGGCTGATACACACAACTCATAGGAGTCGGAGAACCACCCAGGTGGACAAAGTACGATGACGAGAGCGATGTCCACCACTTCCCCAATGACACGTTTGATTCCATGGATAATATTCGAAACGCTGCGCAGCGCTTCAAAATGGTGCATAATGGTAAGTCTCCTGCTCTTACATTCGACCTTGTCAAATACAGTTCAAGATAAATTATTGCTGATCGTTTTTAAAAACAAGCATCTGGAGTGCATATAGATGGGCACTACAGTACATATATGGACTTCGAGGATAACAAAACCCCACTACCACCATATACTACACGCAAAGGCTCAGAGTTATACAGCCTTCGAGCATTTCATCAAATGCATTGTGTGGTAAGCTCAACTCCACATATCCATTTGTGAACAAACATGACCTCTTTAGCTTTGGCGGAGAACCAACCTTACGCTGACTTAAATCTGGTCCACGACTCAGACAATTCTCATGGAAGACGTCGGCTACCGAATTCATAACGTGACTTCCAAGTGGACGACTGGTCATGTGATCCACTGTATCAACACGCTGCGTGCAGCAGTGACGTGTCTGGCTGATGCGACGCCCATCTCGTATATTCACGGAATGTAAGCACCCCTCCAAAAGAAGCCTTTCCCCCCTCCACGACAAGTTCGTACCCCGATCATCCAGGAACACCAATCTTAGTCCTTTACTTACTAAGATACTTTTTGAACACCTTTTAGGGGCGTAGGGCACACAACAGATGGGCAACAAGCTTGGTGTCGAGACTTTTATGCGTTGAGAGAGTGGGCACACGACCCGATCCGAGCAGTGCGGTGGGTAAATGTTGCCGACCCTGATGATCCAGATACGTACGTGGAGTTAGACAGAGATTTGTGAGAAGATAATGGGTCCTAAGGACTAAATGGAGGATGCTCTGATATCCTGCCACTTGGGCTATCCTATCCAGGCCTATACGGGCCTTACCTAGATATCTATTAAATCAGCTATCTACGCTTGCAACTAGTAAACAAAACGACCGGTACAACTTGAAGTCCATTTTCAAAGTGCAATTGCTTCATGGTCGCACTGCATGAAATTTTTAATACGCAAGTAATGGCCTATCTGTCGAAATGTCTAATCCGTCATGCGTTGTCTGAACCAATGAGATTGTGGGTCTGAGCTTGAGGTAGCCGAAGGCTACAGGGCTCACGTCAAGTATAGCCGCAGCTTTCAACCTTCCTAGCAACCAACAATTACAACATCAACATATCGATTGACGATCAGAACAGCGACAATCGAATCATGTTAATCCCTAGCTACATTTTGGACCTCCTTGACTGCTCTTTGATTCCTCAATTTGAGCCACCGCCAGACTTGCAAGCTGCAACAGATTTGCTGAATTCAGCAGCTGGGACGTGGCGATCCTCGCGCCAAATGCACGTTGCCACCAACTCTTCATCTCGATGGTGACCAACGAATCCACGCCCAGCGACGCCCATGACAACGTGTCCAGATCGCTATCCATTTCTTCACTGCTATGTTCTCGCGATAGAAGACTAAAAACGTGGGCCTTGATCCCACTCGCGATGGCCATCAAAGTGGCCGGACTTTCCAGCTCAGGTGAGGACGGGGAGCTGTTGCGCAGGCTACGCTCCTGCAGGCCTCGGACGATGTCGGAGAATACAGTGGCAGCTCTACTGGACTTATCATGTTCAAATCCAGCACCACCATCGGGCACTTTGGAATGATGCGTTAGTGTCACCATGCGCGCGTCTCGTTTCCATAAAACCGCGTTTTGCGGATTGTCTAGCGGCACCGTCACGTCGAAGCCGACGCCCAATTGAGCAGATTCCTCTACTCCTGCAGATACAGACATGGTGGTGAGAACTGGTGGAGGCTCCTTGCAGGTGGGTGATGATCTTGCCATAGCAAGCTGCAGAGCCGCCAGCATCTCGCGCTCCGTCACGAGCTTCGTGCCGGCTCTGGTCATCGTGTCCTGGATCTCGGCTGACTTGCTCACGTATCCCACGTCCTCGACAGGGCCCATATCCAGTACCGCGCACGAGAGGCCAAGGCCGCGACGGTACCGTGAGAAAGCATCCAGGAATGAGTTGGCCGCCGCATAGTTGACTTGCCCGGGGTACCCACAGAGACCTGACGTGCTGCTGAAGAGCACGAAGAAATCCAACGATTTTGGCGGCTGCTGCTGCTGCTGCTGCTGTCCAGGCTTCCCACCATGTCCTGCTGCTGCCAACAGAGCATTGTGCATGTTCCACGCACCGCATACTTTGGGTTCATTGGCTGCTTGCCACTTGCTGATCGACATGTCTTGCAATGCCGCGTCCGCGAGAACCATGGGCAGGAACAGGACGCCTGCGATACGCTTGTGTATGCCCGAAATACAGTGTCTGACGGAGCTCTCATCGCTGACATCGCAGGCCAATGCAATGACTTCGCAGCCCATGCATTGAAGCTCTCTCAACACAGCTGCCTCCTCCTGACGCCCCTGGCCAGCGGATCGCGAAAGGAAGCAAAGCGATCGCGCCCCGTAGGCAACCATCCACCTTGCGATGGACACTCCGATGCCACCAAGGCCGCCAACAAGGATATAAATAGCTGCAGGGTTGAATACGGGCACGGGCGGTTCTCTCCAGAGAGACTTGGAGATTCGAGCAGACTGCGCGAGTTCTTGAGCCTGCTCCACCCAACCGTCCATATCTACCACAACCTTGCCAACATGGCCATCAGCAGACAGACTACGGAAGGCATCCACGACCTCCCCGGCCCGAAAAACCTTCAATGGTTCAAGCGGTACGATGAACCCATGCTCGTAAAGGTCGACCATCTGCACCATGAGGCGCCCCACCGCGTCTGGGTCCTGCACAGCTAGCCGAGCCATGTCGACCGCCGCAAATGTCCTATTGTCGTCGAATGGCGCCATGGCAAGCTTGCCGCCGCAGGATCCGCCGCCGCCGCTCAAGATGTCCCTTTTTCCCAGCTCAACCATCGTCCCGCTCGCCGCAACGCACCGCCACGACGCGTGCATGAGGTCCCCCGAGAGCGAATTAAGTACCACATCGACGCCGCGCCCGCATGTAGCACCAAAAATGCTGTCGACAAAAGACTCGCTCCGCGAGCTAAAAATGTTCTCGGCCGGAATATTCCAAGGCTCTCCCATGAGAAAGCGTCGTTTGTCTGCGGACCCGGCGGTCGCGTACGTATCTGATGCCTTCACGCCCACATACCGCGCCACCTGCAGCGCGGCGAGCCCGATTCCACCGGCCGCGCTATGAATCAGCACCGTCTGACCGGCTTTGATGTTCGCCTTGTCCAGCAGGCTGCGCAGCACTGTAGTGAAGACGCACGCTATGCTCGCTGCCGCTGTGGTGGTCATGGTCTGCGGAATGCGGACGCACAGCCGGGCATCGGCTTGAACGGTGGTCGAGAAACAGCCTGCGTGTGGCGCCAAGATGATAACTCTGTCGCCCACGGCAAGGTGCGATACAGAAGCACCAACGTCGCTGACGATGCCTGCGGCTTCGCAGCCAAGTGCGGCAAACGACTCGGTCCCTGGCCCTTTGATGATTCCCATGGCCACGACCACGTCTTTGAAGTTGAGACCCGAGGCTTGGACTGCGACCTGGACCTCCCCTGCTGCAAGGGTCGTTTTGGGACGATACCTACGCCACTCAAGGCTTTCAAGAGCTCCTGGGCGGGCGGTGATGAGTGACAGGTCAGGCTGACAGGGATGCACGACGCCTCTTTCTTTACTATCAGCGCCCAAGGCTGTGCCTGTTCCACCGCGAGCATTCAGAATGGCATTAGTGATAGAGACCGGTCGCGCCCTCGGAATAAGTATTCCCCTAGTGGCTTTGTTGTTCGACACAGAGTTGTACGAGAACTCCATGTCTGCATCAATCGGCGAGGAGCCGTTGTTGAACAGGCCGTCGGGATTATTATCAAGGCTAAGCCTCAAGACTACGCGATGGATGGCGTCACAGGCCTCTTTGTCACCATCATCCAGAACCTGATCGATTTCAAGCGTCGCAAATGGGACATGTGACTCGACACGCACCGTCCTGGCGACCCCAAGGCAGAGAGCAAAGTTAGGGTTTGCCACCGGCGATACTTGGCACGGCCGTGTCAGCCATAGCATCCTGGCTTCCACAGTCTGCATCGCGCTAATGAGCTGCTGAAAAGCCTCCAGCTTGTCCGTTCCGAAGTCGAAGAACCAGCCGTCCTTCTCGACGAGGTCGAGTACAGATACTATCATCGGTCCTTTACCGAGGATTATTGCATTGATTCGTCGACCCCCGATGTGAAGGAGAGACACTGACCAGCCGTGACTCTCGAAGCCACGCTGTAGTGTTTGCACGACGGGCGGAACACTTGTGTCGGTGCACACTGGCAACAAAAGCAAGAGTTTACGGTTGCGCCCTTCTTTGCCGTCTGTTACTGTGGCGGGTTTGTGTTGATTCTCAGATGCTGGCATGGTGCTCGCTGGTCTGGCCACGATGGTAGCATTCAGCTGCAGCGGCGGTTTGGCATCGTACACAACCATCTCGGCCGCCTGGAAGCCAGCTCCAACTAGTCGCTCATTCCACTGGTCAGGCGACAGATACGGCTCTCGCAAGCGTCGATCTGTCGGGTCATCGAGGCCCGTCCACCACCCGGGCAGGAAGCCCATGATGAAGTTGATCCACTTAGTGTCGGTGCAGGCCAACTCTTGCAGAAGCAAGCGCCCGTCAGGCTTCAGCAACATGTTGACGTTGCGCAGCGTTTGGTTGAGATCCGGCGTGGCATGGAGCACGTTGCTCGCAATAACAAGGTCATACTCGGCGGACTGGAATCCCTGCTCACGCGGGTCACGGCTGATATCCAGCACAGCGTAGTCCATCAAGCCATGTGGGACCCACGCAAAGCGCTTTTTGGCCGCCGCAAAGAAGCCGGCTGAGACGTCGGTGAAAACGTATTTTCCAAAGATGGGCCTTTTGTGTTCAGTTGCAATGTCTATGTTCGCTGCCAAGTCGCGCAGGGCTCGGGCTGTCAGACCACCAGTCCCCGCGCCGATTTCCAATATTTTGAGGTAGCGTCCATGCTTATGCGAGAGAAGCTGGAAGAAACCTCGGTAGCACCAGAGCGAGTTCATCCAGTCGTAGAGGCTGTGCAGGGCGTGATCTCGCAACAGGAGATCCAGAACGTTGATTTTGCCTGTCAACAGTGCCGGGGCATGATCGTGGCATCTCTTGAGCAGAGTTGCTGCCGCCGCCTCACCACTTGATAAATGTTGGGATTGGAGTGTGGCTATCAAAGTATTGATTCGATCTTGCCGCTGTATCTCATTCACAGCGGACGTCTCCAAGCTCGACGAGGAGAGAGACGACTTCTTTGGTGGCGTGTACTGCTGGATCCATTCGTAATGCTTGACCATGTGATCTGCCCGAGGCTCTTCCATGTCGAGCCCCTGGATTGTTTCCCGAAGATTGTGGGCAAAAAGATCCCACAGCTCTTGAATCTCGCCCTGAATATATTCAATCTGTCTAGGTAGGGACTGACGTTTGACAAGCATCGAAGGGTCAATCCACTCGATGTCTGGCTTGAAATCCAGCTCCAGGGCGTATTGTCGACCGAAGCTGCTATCGTCATGCAAAGAACCGAGCGGCGAGAAGTGCACGCCCCTGAACCAGGTAGTCAACCTCGTCGACCAAGACTGGGTTCTCGAGCCAGCGTAGCCCAGTGCATTCCCGTAGCTGAGTGTTTTTGCTTCTGCCTGTATGTGAAGCTTCTCAGAAGTGTACTGCAGCTTGGATTGTGGCTTCTTTTCGCAACGACTGATGAAAATCTCTTCGATCCTAGTAGGAAGCCACAGCCTGTCCAGGCGCCGAGCCTCACCACCGTGGGCAGCGACAAGCAAAGCTTGAAGCATATGATCGATCATGGTTGGATGCATGGTATATGTCGCGAATAGTCGATTATGCGTGGGATGTCCGACCGCGCCATCATCATTATCATCATCATCCAGGGCACTCTGTTGTACACTAAAGTGAGCAGTAGAGGATGGAGTAGCCACTCTGATGCCTTGCGCCCCTCGGAAACCAGGGCCGTATTTATAACCCACTCTCCGCAAGGCCTTGTACCACCTTGCAGAATCGATAAGTCGCAAATGAGATCCCTCAACATTCTCCATTTTCGACACCAAAGGCTCCAGTTGCTTGGGTGTCCGGATATCTTGGTGGTTCTGTCCGATAGCAGCCTTTGCGCGACAGGAACAGTGCCTCAGCCAAGTGTCATGGGCTTCCTCTGGACCGGTCTGCAGTGACC
Organism: Gnomoniopsis sp. IMI 355080; assembly: GCA_027946555.1. NCBI lineage: Eukaryota > Fungi > Ascomycota > Sordariomycetes > Diaporthales > Gnomoniaceae > Gnomoniopsis > Gnomoniopsis sp. IMI 355080. Next base: position 79,833 of record JAPEVC010000084.1, on the reverse strand, counting down.
AAATGGAGATCTCCCACCACTGCGGTGCAACACTGCCGTCAAGCTCGGAGCACTGCTGTACAGGGCGTGCTTCGGTGAAGATCTCAACATTCTGCCCCGGGCACATTACCAACGCATTCTCGATATGGACGTCTCGTAGCATGAAACCGTTACTACCGCCATTCTCCAGAGACTCCGACTCTGGCGTGGATAGGTGCTGCGCCAACTCACCTGCCATCGCTACAAACGCGGCTGCCGGGAACAGTACCTCGTTGCGTATGCAATGATCACTCATCCAGGGCACCGCATCGAGTGATACGACACAACGCCACTGAGGCGCCGCGCCGCAGCATGTCCTGACAGGCTGGCCAAGGAGCTCGTGCGGGCGCGCTCGCGGGAAGTTCCATTCCCGCAAGGCCCGCGTGGAGCGCGGATCGTAGCATACACGGCTGAGATCCCATGGGTACGGCGGCAAATCCGTCAGGGGCGTCATGGGCATTGCAACTGGCCTTTCTGTGCCTCTGCCATCTAATAGGCCTTTCTGGGCTGGTGGAAGGGGTAGCAGCACGTTGGGGACGCCTAGGCAGTGCAAGTGGCCGAGGGCGCTGAGGAAGGAGGCTACGGCGTGACATTTGCGCTGGAGGACTGGTGTGTATGCTATTTCCCGCTGCCCACCGCCACCGCCATGCTCCCTGTATATCTGCTTCAGAGGACCAGCGAGAGCCGAGTGCGGACCTACCTCTAGGATGGGCCCGGTCATTCCTCCGGCTCGACTGTTGATGAGGCAGCCCACGGCCTGGCGGAAGAGCACGGGTTGCTGAAGGTTTCGCTGCCAATACTCGGCCCCAAAATCTGAAAAGCTGTCGACGAGAGTTCCGGACACTGAGGATGCTAACGGGAGCCGCGGCTTCTTGGGCTCCAAATGAGGTCCTATGAGGGCTGTGTATGTACTTCCCACAGCCTCCATGTGGTCTGAACAGCGGACAGTGTCAGTCAACAAGCCCAGCAGCTTTGCGACAGAGTCTGGTAGTGTGAGAGTTTCTCCAACCAACTTACGTGAGTGGTAGGCCGTGTCAACTTTCAATAAGCGGACTAAAACTTCTTGATGGGCAGCCTTGATTTCCTCAAGGACACTCTCGAGAGCTATGAGATCTCCCGACAGCGTGACGCTGCTGATACTGTTCTCACACGCAACGACAACGCCAGGTCGTGATGCCAGAAAACGTCCGACCTGGTGCTTTCCAAGGCCCACCGCTGCCATGCCGCCCCGGCGTTCCCTGAGCTGTTCACTATTCTGCTGAGAGATCACCCATCCTCGATAGTACGCCACGACTATAGCCTCAGTCATAGTCAGTACCCCGGCCGCAAATGCCGCCGCGATCTCGCCGCTTGAATGTCCCACCACACCTCCGGAAGGACTGACGCCGTGGCGCTGGAGATGCCGCACGAGGGCCACCTGCACAGCTGTGCACACGGGCTGGGCTATCGCGGCATCAGCCAGGCGGCTACTGGCTCCACTCTTCATTATTTCGCCAGCGATACTCCACCTGGGTCGGTGGCTTGCAGGAAGTTTACTCTGCAACGCAGCCTCCATCGCTCTGATGTCGGCGCGGAATGCGGGCACTTCTTTCAGCAGCTCAGCGCCCATGCGTGGCCACTGAGCGCCTTGGCCGGTGAAAACAAATATCGGCACTTGGTTGTGAGCCGCTGGGAGGCACCTTATTGCTGGGAGAGTCTCGGCAATGTCCAACTCCATCCAAGCTGCTACGTCCTTGATGACGAGGAATGCCCGCAAAGGGAGGCGACGGCGCCGGTATAACAGCGTATATGCCACATGCTGCAGCCTCAATGGGTGGCGTTTGAGATATTGTATTGTCGAAGTGATGCTTTCCTTCAGCGACTTCTCATTGAAAGCTGAGAATACGAGCAGTGATGGCCCTGCCCATATCAGCGGAGGTGATCGTGGGGGGGTGTCTGCTCCCAGTAGTCCTGTCGCTGATGGATTTGAAGTACCAAAAGAGGCGGCGGACTCCAAAATGATCTGCGGCATTGGATGTAAGCAAACAATTCCTTCGTGCGTGTGCACTGAACCGTATACAAGACAGGCTAGTCCATCTTTTCATGGGAACCCCTCCCAATCATCTGATCACTCACATGCACATTGGTCCCACCAATTCCGTAGCTACTCACGCCGACTCTTTCCAGACGATCTTGAGGCCAAGGAAGGCATGTCTTCGTCACTTGAAGTCCAGCTGATTTGAAGGGGACTAATATCAGAAATTTCAGAGATGTTCTCAAACTGATCCTGCACTATAGGATATGGACGTACTGCTTGCGTTAAGTTGCTCAAATTTAATATTGGGGAGTATCGTGCGATTCTGTAGCTCGACAACGGCCTTTATGATGCTTGTAATGGTAGAAGCACCCTCAGAATGACCAAGGTTGGGCTTGACCTGCAGAATTTGCCTAGCATGTCAGCACCTTCAACACATTCACTTATGAACAGAACCATGGAAGTTGATGACAACGAACCGAGCTGATATATACTCCCTTACCGTCAAAGACCTTGGCGATCGTACAGGCTTCAACAACGTCTCCAACCGCCGTGCCAGTTCCATGACACTCTACAAGCCCTGTTTTGCAGATGTCCGTCTTGTCTATGCCGGCGCGGCTATATGCCATCCGTATCACCTCTTCCTGAGCCAACGGATTTGGAGTCGTCAGCCCAGCCGTCCGACCATCCGAGTTGCAAGCCGAACCTCGAATCACGGCATGAATGACGTTGCCATCAGCCAGCGCGCGGTCCAATCTCTTGACGAAGAGGCAGTTGGCGGCTTCGGCCCGCGCATATCCATCGGCGCGAGCGTCAAACGTCTTACATGACGCCTCCGGGGACAGCACACCCTCGTTGGCCATGATGTGGGTGAATCCCGGATCTAGCAGCAGGTTTGCCGACGCAACAAGAGCACTATCGCAGTCCCCGTCCCGGATCGCCTGACATGCGAGATGGACAGCCACGCCGCCAGCCGAACATGCCGTTCGAACGGTCATGCTGGGTCCGCGCAAATTCAGCGCGTACGAAATGCGGTTGGCTTGAGCAAAAGGCATATAGCCCGTGAGCCGGTATGCCCCCTCATCTAGATCATCCTTGGCCTGCAGCTCGCGCCAGTCGTCGCCAAAGGTCCCAACGTAGCACCCAATGTTCTGATCAGCCCAATCCGTCTCGCCCGCATTCTCCAGCGCCTCCCAGGCCACACGTAGTAGCAGATGTTGCAGCGGGTCAATTTTGGCGGCTTCCTTGCGGCTCAAGTTCATGTCTTGCAACAAGCATGGGTCGAATGTCGTCACGTCCTGGTGGGAAAGCCAGTAGCCCTCCGGCCCCGGCAAAGGCTGCGGTTGACCAATTATGTTGCGGAACATATGTGCTTTGGAATTATAGCGTTCGCGTTCGGGCGGTGACCTAGCATCACGCCCTGAGGCGAGGAAGTCGTAAAGCGCTGTGGGCGTGTTGAGACTGCCTGGAAGGCGCATGCCAATGCCGCAGATGGCAATTGGCATTGGATCCGATTTTCTGCCATCAGGACCAGGCGTCTCGCCTGTGGAAGTGTGGAATCTGGCAGAATTTGTCATGGTCTCACGTTTGACCTATAAATTGTATCTGGCTTGCATGTACATCCATAAAAAAATTGGATGTTAGTATTTCAAGATTGGAATCTTGTTTAGTAGGTTTTCGGAACGTTCTTCTAGCTAAGCTGCCGGTACTGCTGAGCCAAGTGAGCAAGCGGCCCCCCAGACCTAGATGCATAAAGTATGATAGCAGTACTGCCTATAATCCTGCAATTGGGCTGGAGCTTGAGCTGTGTCAGGCCCGAATTGAGATCGCTAGCTTCGGTATAACAAAATCTGTGCCCGGTTCCCCAGCTGAACCCTATGCTGCACGAATTGGCACAATTGCGGTCCGAACCCACTTCGCGTAAGTAAAAGTTATTTCAACGTCACTAGCGTCGAGGCTACTCCGACACAATTCATGTAGATATAATGAAATGTTGCTGAAAATTGATCAAGTCTGTAACGTGAATTCAACTCTGTATAGCACTTTTTTGACATTGCATCGAGAAATCCAAAGGTTCGGCCTCCAGCCATGTTTCCAGAGCTCTACATAAACAGATTCAAAAGACTCTTCTCGCCATCAACACAATCGCATTCAAATCTGCAAAAAGGCAAGTATAAAGCAGTAGCCATAAGTTCATCTGATGATAACGACGAGCCGCTCGACCCTTTCGCCGAAGATCTGCGAACCATCTCGTTGAAGCGGACAGTGTGGTTCCTCGGGGTATGTCTAGCGATTGAAACAATCGCTGTTGTTTTGGTGCTTCTTCAATGTGCGGTCCACCCCGACGTCTTTGGAACCCGAACTAGTAACAACATTCGGATTGGGAGCGATCCAAATGGCTTTGTTCCTCCAGGTACGGCTGTTCATTTCCTTTCCTCGAAGAGCCAGTCGGAGAAGACGAGCAAACAACCTCGAAACTTACAACCTTTTCAACGGACTAGAAATCGGCGAGCCTCCACGGTGGACTTATCTAGCGGATCCTACTTCACCTTATTACCTTGACGAAGACATATTCTACAATTTTACGAAGATGAAACAAACTACTACCCATATCAAAGCAATACATAATTGTAAGATATTATAATGGCAAGGTCGTCTCTCATAATGGACTGCGCTAAATCGCCCTGAACAGCCTCCAATGTGCTACTCAATGGCAAATATGCAGATTGGAAACACCCTGACGGCACCGTTAGCAAGCTACCAGCGTACTATTCGACCGTGTCTAGGCGGCAGACATATATCATCCGCGGATTCCACCAAATGCACTGCTGGGTATGCTTGTCTCCATGGAATGCTGGGAATCACGGACCCAGAATATGCGTCAATCGTAGCTGACTGGAGTACTTATCTGCACCAACACTAGATCAGTATTACCGAGGAGTATGGTTATCGATACCAGAATATGTCTTCCCAATGGGGGCCGGGCCATGTTGCTCACTGCCTCAATGCCATTCGCGAAGCAATTATGTGCCTGGCCGACGCAACGCCCATGTCGTATGTCAATGGCTTTGCACAAGGCCACGTTACCGACGATCAACAGTTCATGTGCAGAGACTGGACCGCATTGCGCAAGTGGAGCAACGATCCTGTGCGAGGCTTACGTTATAGAAACACTGCTGGTCCTGGGGATAACTTTGACAAGAATGTCGAAATTATTCCATTCCCGGGTCTGACTGAGGCACAGAAGCTAGGAATAGCATAGTGCTTTACCGAGTCTTGTAATTAATCCACTTAGCTGATTCAAGGCTATATGAATTTGAGTCAGGAGTCACTTTCATGGAGCAAGAGGTTTTCTCTCAATAAATTCATCACCCAATACATAGTAGAGGCATGGAATATTAGTAACATTGATGGCAGCTGTTTCAATGCATTAAGGGCCGGGTCGAATCATTCAGAAATCGCTGTTGTTGAAGAAGGAAGAGGCAACAATAAAGTGAACAATATTTGTTCCTTCAAGGCCGACAAATGCTGTGACCACAGCGAGATTTACAGGATACCTAGATAGGGTTCAGTTCCGCCAGAAGGCTGACCTCATTATAATAGATTGTTAAGAACATTAGTATTAAGTAGAGTCGCGACAGTGGAAAATGATCTATCCACAGTTCTTAGTGTGATGTGTAATATCTGCTCGCACCCTTGGATTCTACGGTTTTGAAAAATATGTTAACTGGTTCCATGTCTATTCTGGCAATTGAGGATTATAGCCCAGTCTTTCCCTCCATGGCATTCTTATCAGTGGATATCACGAGCTTGATAAATCTGTTCCAGAGGAACGGAGTGAAAACAAGCTCTAGGACGACTCAGCAGATCCGAACATGGATTCTCCGGTCCGAAGAAGAAGTCAAAAATTGCATATTACTAGCCGGTCCGATTATTCAAGATCCTGGATAGCCAAGCCTATGATTAATGTCAACTCCATGGAGCACTTTTGGTCCGATACAGTGGATATACCCGATCGAAATCTCGTGTGAAGCTATCCAGCATCTAAGAATTCCCATTAACAGCAACTGTAATTCCAAAGCTCGTCGTCAACAACTTGACATTTTTCGAATGGCTATAAGGGGCAGCTCGGTTCCGAACGGCTATAACGCTTGCTTGACATCTAAATCTAGAGTTTAGGACTGTCAGCAGATACAAATAAACGAAGCTTCCCGCCATAAGCCTTGTTTTTTGCTTTCCAGAAGCTCAACTTGGCAAGAAGAATATCGATGCACATCAAGTAGTGAAAGTTACATTGGAAACTTTCGTCTCCAACCAATTTTCACCATCCAGTCATCGACGACATTATTCCCAGGTTGAAAGCCATCCCGAAGTATGGCACCCGCTAACCCATTTCTGATTCGAGATATTCCAAAGACGAGAAACGAGCCAGCGCCACTGTTCCTCATTCATGATGCAAGCGGCTTGGCAACAAGCTACTTCAAGTTGGGCTGTGTAGGTCGGAAGGTTTACGGCATCAGTGACCCAAAGTTTGACCACGACGGTATCGGCGGCTGGCAAAGTGTAAATGAGATTGCCGAGGCGTACCTGCGTCTGATCCGACGCGTCACGCTGCGTGGCGACATTGTCCTCGGAGGTAAGTCGAGCTTCAAGATCCACAATGTCAGGCTCTTTCATCCTTAGTACCGTGCTGACTTGGCGGCTCCTCTTGGGTAGGCTGGTCCTTTGGTGGAATCATCGCTATCCAGATCGCACATCTGCTAGCAAAGCAAGGCCGCGGCCTACGTGTCTCGCGCATCATCCTCATCGACTCGGTTTATCCCCGATGCCAACGTCCCGAGGCGCGCAAGGGCCCGCCACATCGCCGCCACGCGCCGATGCTGCCGGGGCTGAACGAGGACACCCTCGAAAAGCTTTTAACGGCACTCATGCGCGCCACCTGCATCTCAGATCAGTGGGACCCACCTCTTTGGGCACAGCGCCATGTGGACGTGCAGTGCGGTAACCGTTTGTCAATCCCACCACCAGTCGTACTTATTCGTGCCGACGGGATGGTTCCTACCAAGGACCCTAAAGAAATGTGTCCATTGGACAGAACGCGATTTCTCCCACAGCTCGGGTGGGAGGACATGCAGAACGATTTCATATCGCATGTTTTGCATCTACCAGGGAATCATTACAACCTCTTTGACGAAGAACATGCGCATATGACAACAGCTAGCTTGAGAAAGGCACTTGATATTGCATTGTAAAAGCTCCCGCACTTAGAAGCTGACCCTTGTATAACACTTTGGACTGCATTTGAGATGTGAACGTTTTGAGCGTGGGGGCGGCGTTATGAAAAGGTACACTTCCTTTCTGCGGGTCAAGATGTTTGAATGATTAGCTTTGATCGGATCCAATTGTTTGGTATCACGTATGATTGGTCAATTTGTTATGTATGTAGGTTGTGGTCAAAGGACTATAAACTAGCATGTAAGCTACCCTCGGTGGACATAGCTATGTACATCAAATGATCACCTAAGGACACAAACACCTGACTACGCCATATCTCCCGTTCCCGCCTTCCAGCACTCCCTCTTAGGCTTCTACCTAGATGTACATGGTGGGTCTTCTTGCGAATGGAAGGACTAACTGCTCGCCGCTAGTCACTGAGCTCGGCCCTCATTATTGATCTAGGTCGGCACAAAGCTAGAACGGAAGCGCAGCGTCCGGAAGTATATTCTCCATGGTAACTACCTAATAATCTCCGTTACGGTAGCTGTCGAGAGATTCCGAACCATAGCCTCGAGTCAGCGCGGGAAAGCGACATCCATGTCCGTGCAAACGGCTTTAAGTACCTGGGCTTGGGTAACTAGGTATTCTCGGATAACACCTAGTCACAGCACGCTTGAACGTACGTCCAGAAATGGGCCGAGAAATGAAGGTAGCAATCCCTCTACTAGCGAGTTTGGGGATTTCCGCGGGCAACCCCCTTCACAACGCTCCCACGGTCCAACTAAGGAACGGCACCTTGGTTGGAGCTAAGTGTCCCACCACGAATGTGAACTCTTTTTTGGGAATTCCTTATGCAGAACCTCCGATCAACAGTCTCCGCTTCGCGCCACCGCACATTTACAATCAGACTTTTGCCTCTCGGGACGCAACAAAGCCACCCGCTGCTTGCATACAGTTTTACGCGGACTTTGCAGAAGCAGGTGCACAGTCAGAAGATTGGTACGTACATGCCTTTCAACTGGCCCAAATCATCGACGTTGTAGGTATGTTGGCTAACAGACATGACTTTTAGTCTTTTCGTCAATGTCTGGGCTCCCGCCAATGCGACGACAACCTCAAACATTCCAGTGAAGGTCTGGCTGTATGGCGGAGGCAATAACGCAGGTGGTATCAGCAATGCGACGTATGATGGCTGTACGGCCAGCGAGAACATCATCCAGGTATCTATCAACTATCGACTTGGGCCACTGGGATTCTTGTCCATTCCGGAGCTGAATATCACTGGGAATCAAGGCCTCCAAGACCAGCTTCTGGGATTAAGATGGGTTCAAGAGAATATCAGCGCATTCGGCGGCGATCCGTCACACGTTCTTCTGTTTGGGCAGTCCGCGGGAGCCCGGGACGTGTTCGTGATTAGCAGCCTCGCGCAGGCGCCATCGCTCATCAGTGCCGCTATCCTGCAATCTCCGCTGCCCGGTAACCTGCCAACTCTGCAGTCCGCGGAGCCCAAGAGCCGGGCGTTCGTGCTTGGATTAAACTGCAGCATTACCAATATCACCTGCGTACGTAACGCGGCGGTGTCTGCGACTAGTGTCTCGAACGACATGAGCGCTATGCTCGGTCTCGTCCTCGACGGTACCGTGGTTACAGCCCAACCGCTAGATGCAGGACTAAAAGTGCCAGCCATCGCGGGCACCACTAGCAATGAGGGCTCATTATTTATCATGGCGCAATACCATGAAGACATACTTGTGCTGAATGCAACGTCGTACGATCAATACCTGAATGCGACGTACGGGTCGTTGGCACAACGCGTAAAGCAGAAGTACCCGTTGACCAAATTTGAAAACGCCTTCGAAGCCATGTCCACGGTACTGTCACACAGTACATTTACCTGCCCCACGCGAAGGTTCTTGCGACAGGCTGTACACAACGGGGTGCGGGTTTACACATATATGTTCAATCACACTCCCACGTGCCCTTGGTTTACCAGTATTCCGAGCTCCGCACTCTCACTGTTGGGATCCACACACATGGCTGAGATCCCTTTCGTATTTGGGGGCACTGAGAACTTGCCCAGGCCGAACGGCAGCTGCAGCCTGACTACAGGGGAGAAAGCTCTGAGCGCGAAGATGTTAGCTGCGTGGAACACTATGGCTGCGAATGCAAACCCTGGGAATAGCTGGCCACAGTATGACACGACTGGCTCGATGGGAATCAATGTCATCGGAGATGAATTTACGGTTGGCGTGGTTGATTATAGCATGTGCGACTTTTGGGATGAGATTTCTACTGCGTTAACGTGAGGTGGTAGATTGAGTGGACGATCGGATGATGGATCGACATCCATTTATAAATTCAATGTCAGGCCTATAGTAACTCTTCCAAGCTGCTCCATACCTAGGTAAGCTGGTTAGGTCTCGTAGTGTTGGTGCTCCTGCTTCGGGTTGGAAATGCTTCTCTAAAGACTCCTTAACATGCAAGCTTACATGATATTATAATTTCGCTGTCCGTTTCACGAATCGCTCTGTGCAGAAAACTTTCACATCAATGCCATAAGACAATATAATTACTAAGTGGCTTTCGCTCTCACCAAGTCAATCACTGCGGCATAAGTCAGGGCTACCCACTTTGCCTTGCGAGTCTATATGAGGTATCTCTGCGTTGCCAATATCATAGTTCGAAAACCAATGTCGAAAACTTGAGAGATATCGAAAGACTATGCATGGCTGTGCCCAATTCTGCCTTGCCCGGCCTACTCTACCACCGAGGACGACACTTGGGTATGGTTGTAATCCCCCAAACGTACCTCTGCACCAAAACCAATTGCGCACTGCCCTCTTCAGCAAGAACAGCGGCCCAGTAAGGGGAGATGGTGCTGACGTATTCCCGTTTTGAAACGCCTCTTCTAATGATGGAAAGCTTGTTGTATGAAAATTGTAGCGTGTGCCGTCTGAAGTGCAGTCATTGCAAAGCTGGACCACTCGTCCTGAGCCGCCTCGCCTGTCTTGATTGACGTTGAGTTAAACGAATGTGCATCGTAGGCACTCAAATTTCGTGGAGATCTCGTGGAGATACCCGTGTATGAGAATCGATACGGTCGTAGGCGAGGAACAATATGCATAGCACAGAGTGTCTCACTAGAATGTCTTATTTTGCCCTCCAAGGTTGAATTATGTTAGACAGTGGCGCAGATTTTCAAGGCAATGCGAGGGAAGATGTTCGATAACATGGCCGGTAAGACATTTCTATTATTAAAGTAGCTGGAAGAATGCTCAACTATCGAAGCATTATGATCAATTGTGCGGGATGAATAGATCTCATCATTAGCTGTCTGGTGACCTTCTGTGAAAGTCAAGCCCCTCGTGACGAAGGTAATTCCACAACACTCTCCGACAGGTCAACAATACCAGACACGAACATCAAGGCTCATCTAGCAGATATACAGACGCGTATAACAGTGACCCATGCAATAATTTACAACAGAATCTAGAAATAAACAAAACCCCAAATTTACAAACTCTGCTGAACGAGCCCTGGAGGTTGGTTGGAGGATGTTTTTAAGAGTCAGAGCAATTTAGGGGTCCGGAAACGGATAGAAATAACCATTTGATGATATTGGAGTCTTGGAAAAGGGCAACTATTTTGAGCAGGAGCAATCCCCTTACATGGCCTTTTGAGAAGTCGTAGAGCCTTTTGATGAGCTACTCAAGTTGTTGAGCTACGCTCACGGAGCTTGTTTGTTGGAAGTCATTTGCAAAGATAATTGCTAAGTAATACGTGCCCTTCGTTGAAGTCTGTTGCGAGCTGTCCCCTTAGATTCGAGCCCTACTTATAGCGATATGCTGCTTATTAACCAGCCAAATTGACGGTACAATTTTCCCATGGACGACGCTGTGCGGTCTCTAAATGCGCTTGGATATTGACGAAACCACGTTTGACCTTACTTCAAACCACGTCCTTCCGCCGTCTAATCAGGATTTTAGCTTTCGGATTAGCTAGAGTCGAGAACCCGAAGCGCATGGGCTCAATGTCTGCTTTGTCATGGGGCAGTTTGAACTCGTAATTGAGCAAGATGGACGACATGATCAGTTTCGTTGAGCTGGCGCCAAAGAAACGCCCAGGACATGCGTGCGAACCGAGCCCGAAGCCCAGGTGTTCCGGCGACACGCTTGCCAATTGGGCGACATGCTCGTTGTTGCCGGCCTCGCGCATCCGGAGAAAGCGACGGCCGTCGAAACATTCCGGATTAGGGTAAATTTCCTGCTCAAGTTAGTTAGTCTCAAATATATGTGGGCTTCTCAGGGAGCTCTAACAGGATCCCACATTTTTGCTCCGGACACAGCGATGCCCGTCGTTTTTGGGAGCTTGCTGCCGTCGCTTAGATGCACATTGTCTTCCATCACTCGTCTGCCGAGTGCAACTGCCAAATCGTCAGCCGTAACAGGTCATTGACTTCATGTTCATGTTTTCTTACTTGATGCAATCGGCTTTAGACGCAAAGTCTCTTTGAGTACACTGTCCATGAGCTTCAAGTTGTATAAGGTAGAGGTCGCCCATCCATTCTGAGTCTCCCTCAAGATCTCGTCTCTCAATGGATCAATCAGCTCCGGGTTCTGACATAAGTCCAGGATATTCTGCGATACTATGTCCGTGCTCGATGCATTTGCAAGAATGGAGAGCCCCAACTGCTGAAACGCTGCATTCTGTGCCGATCGATCCTGCTGCTTCTGTGTCAACTTTTCAATCCATGCCAGTGCATTATTGAACAAGACGCCGTCATTCTTTGCATCCTGCTCACGGCGCATTTGCTGGATCGGCTCAATCGTTATCCGTGCCTTCCGAAGCATATGCCGAAGTTCGCGACAGCAGGGAAGAAACCAGTGCAGGTAGCGGCGAATCAGAGGCGGATAGGATCGTAAGACTCTTGCAGCTGCCATGGCTTTGCTGGGGTAGTTTACAGTAATGTTTAGCCAGTCAGGATTACGACAGAGCTCAGGACCAAGGAAAACCAGGGCTGAGACACGGGCAACGATTTGGGGGATCAGAGAGGCCAGGGTAATCTCGTGCCATTCTAGAACAGTCCCCTTAATTAGAAACGACATCGCGATGGCTGGGAATTTGGTAGAACATTACCCTCGTTGTCGGAAAAGATGTCCCGCACAGCGTCGGCTGCTTCATCTGCGAGTGGCTGGGATAGTTTTGCTATACAGCCCAGTCTCAGCCACGTCCACACATTATGATACTCGGCCATACTCACCAACATCACTCTGACCTAGGTAAGTTCGTATCATTTCACGGAGAAGTTCGCTCCCGGAACTGAAGTATGGCTCGAAGCCTGGTGTCCCAGCCTGCCAATACGCCAGAAGGAACTCGGTCGAGCTCAAGCGGTCATCATTCTTTACGTCCTGACAAAATTCAGGAGCTAGAACAGTGACCGTGCCCATACCCGTGTAAACCCGGAATGGTTTGCCGCCATACTGTTTGGCTCCTTTAGCTAGAAGAGCCTTACCTGCTTTCAAGTACTCTTCCGCGGTTTTGTTTATTATTGGGTAAATTTCGACATCTGGCAGTCTTTGGCGGATAGTTGTCGCAATGATGGACACGACTGCAAGTAAAGCTAGCCCGTAGAGAAGTGACTTCGGGGCAGAAAGTAACGGAGATAGTGTAACAGTACTGAACAGCACCGAAGGGGCCAAAGGGGTGGATATATTCGAGTCCATGTTGTTCGCAATTACGTGAAGAATCGATACGCGACCACCCCGGGGAACTTGTCTTTGTGCAACACTAGGGTCTGTCAGTATATAACGTCTGCTCGGCCTGAGCTTTTGATTTAAGACGGAATTTTAAGTTCCAGTGCATTCCGAATGCATGGTGGTCTTTTATGTATTACTGGGCCTTTATACAGAGTGCAGCATCGTATAAGCCGGAGGTTATCTTCAGCCACTTTGGATTCGCAGAGCCATGCAATTACTGCCACAAATCCCAAGAGATGTATATCTAAAACACCTAGGCATGAATACATACGCTTCCAGATTATCTAGGTAAATGTATAACTGAGTTGGGCTAGTCATGGTACTCGTACTTTGCAAGAGCACGAGTGTTGAGGCCCTGTATGTGGATGACTTGGATTTGGCTCGGATTCGGAAAAGCTTCGGACCGTGGCTGAAATGATCCTTTGCCAGATTTCGGACCGGCTGTGACTGACTTGAACTTGCAAGGGTTGGGCCAGCCCGGCTAGGAATTGAGTCTCCTAAGGACATTCATGAATGCTAGTTGTTAATGCGGTGGAGACATAGCAATCTAGAATCACGTTCCAACTAATAGGGTAGCTGTTCTCGATGTATATGTTAGTCAGCCTTGCTGATCGTTGCGAAGCGAAGGCTTGATGTAGCCTCGCGCAGCGCCGCGCAGCCTCGCTTTCCGCTACAGGTTCTAGAAGAGTAACATTTCTTGTTTGCAAGAAAGAACACGATTTATCTCGTAGTATTGTTCTTGGATGTCATTTCGAATTGGAATCTTTAACCCAGACTCGTTTAGTTGAACTTTGGTAGATCCGGGCGGACCGGGCCACCTGAACTATATTACCTAGGTTTAGCAGCATTCGAATCGCACCCTCTCCTTACCCAAGTACACTACCGCAACTTCTACAACACGAAGGATTCTTACATCAGAACAATATAACAAAATGTCGTTTGTTCCAAGCCCTTCATCCATAATAAATCAAGTCAACGGCTCCTTAGGAGACTATGTATCACCGGGTTCTTTGGTGGAAAGCGGTTTCCCGGCATATGTCATAGCATTGATTCTCTTCGCCTCGGCATATTCCGTCATATTCCACGATTCCAAGTCTTTGACGGAAAAGCTATACCCGGTAGTGAACACAAACAAGGAGGAGTATTTCACGAATGGTCGGGCCTTAATTCAGCGTGGCAGAGAAAAATACGGCCACAAGCCATTCCGAGTATATACAGGAATGGGCAGCGTGCTGATTCTACCACCGAAATATGCCGCGGAAATAAAGAGCGACGACCGTTTCAACGCATCAAAATTTCTTCTCCAGGTTCGCAAAGCTTCTTCCATCGCTGTTTTTCTAATGTCGACCTCCACAAAAATTAATTGAGCCATAATGTCTTGGTCATGTGCTGAGCTTGTTTTATCAGTATTGGCAAGCTCGTATCCCAGGCTTTGAACCGTATATCGCGCTCGGCAGCGATCTACTGCACGATGTGATCAAGCTCAATTTGACACAAAAGGCAATGTCCAAGATGACGGAACCGCTGTCAGAAGAGACCGCCGCGGCATTGACAACGCATCTCACCGACAACGAGGAATGGCACGAGATCGACTTGAACATGATCTTGCTGCGAATCACCTCTCAGGTCTCGAGTCGAATCTTTCTCGGCCCAGAGCTGTGCAGCAACTCAAAGTGGCTCGACATTACTGTACAGTATACGGCCAAGGCGACGGGTGCCGCGCGGGTGCTTCGCCAATATCCATATGTTCTGCATCGCTTAGTGCACTGGTTCCTCTCGGATTGTCGCGATGTGCGCAGGATGGTGCAGGAAGCGCGCGAGACGATCGCGCCCATCCTGAAATCGCGCAGAGCGGCATCACAGGCAGCCAATTCCCCGCAATTCAGCGACACCCTTCAGTGGTATGAAGACCTGGCACGTAAGCGCGGCGTTGAGTACGATGCTGCCACGCAGCAAATCGGGCTGTCTATCGGGGCAATCTTGACTAGCACGGATCTCATCTCCCAGACGATGATTGACCTTTGCAACCACCCCGAGAATTTTGAGCCTTTGAAGACGGAGATCAAGCAGATTGTGGGGGATGAAAGCGGCTTTAAAGGTAATACAATGTTGAATTTGAAGCTGATGGACAGTGCGATGAAAGAAACACTACGATTGAAGCCTGTTGCTGTGGGTGAGTGCATGTCGACGAAATTAAGTCCTTGAACTTCTTGATGACTGACTTCTAATCACACCCGTAGTTGCTCTTGGCCGCCTTGTGCAAGAAGATGTGACACTCAGCGACGGAACCTTGTTGCCCAAGGGATCCGGCGTCGCGACAAGCTCCGAGCGCATGTGGGACCCACAAGAGTACCCAGAGCCACAGAAATACGACATCTACCGATATCTGCGTCGTCGCGAGATGGCTAAAGACTCACGGGATGAGGCCGTAGCGCAACTTGTGGGCACATCGGAAGATCACTACGGATTCGGCATCGGCACGCACGCCTGTCCCGGTCGATATTTTGGCGTCAGCACTGTTAAAATGGTCATGACACATCTTCTAATGAAATATGAGTTTAAATTGGTGGAAGGTACCGAGACGGAGCCGCTGAAGTTCGGGTTCTCTCAGCTGGCGAATCCGAGGACCAAGATGATGGTCAGACGTAAGAGGGAAGTTGGATGGTAGATTGTCATTGATTGAGATTTGCCTAGTTTTAAAAACCTAGTCTCTTTGCCTATGTCTAACCAGAACAAGCCACGGCCTCGAAGAATCCTGTGAGAAGATGCTGATGGTGGTTGGTATGTCCCCGCATACTGAACTTACCCAGTAAGCCACCAGAAATCCCGAGATAAGGAAGAATCCGCACACCGAGCTTCATGTCCTTACACGACTGCACAGCCAATAGAAAACATATTGATAGCATAACTGTTTTGCGAATAAGCGATGAGGTTGCACACCTGCCGTAGAACTGAGATTAATATACGTGCGACAAACCATGGCCTTTTTCTCCATGCCATGTCTATTACTTGAAGGAAATGGGATCGGAATTGAAGAGAATTCTGTCGTACCTTGCTTGACAGCGATCTAAAATTGAGCCGCTATCAGAAAAGCGCAGGATCGAGAATGCGGAGTCAAGACAAGTTTCAACGCAGTGCTTCCTCAACTCAGAAACGGCCAGTGAAGCACTAACAGTCCGCCCGCGGTCGTGTGCCATGAGAAGCAGCACTAAAGGGCAGTGGATAAAAAACACGGCCTGGTGGTATTGGTAGAAGCCTTTCACTCCCTTCGGGAAACAAGGTTGTGAAGATACTTCCAGCTCCATGGTCCCGGTGATGTCCTTGTAACTCATCGGTACATGGGAGGTGACAGCCCAGCGGTTCAACTGCTGTATGCTGTCCTCAATTTCGCCGAGGTGTTTCTCGGCAGAGTTGAACGTGTCGTCTAATTGGGCTGCCAGGGAGGACTGCTTGCAAAGCATGGACTCGAGTGCTGCCACGTATGCGCACTCTGTGGACAGCACTTCTTCAGCGGTATCAGTAAGCCTGTAGCGCTGGCTGAGCCACTGGTAGTTCAGCATCTTATTCAACAGTTCGTCAGTGTAAATTTCCTCAGCCAATCTCATGGACAATACCCTACCGGGGGCATGCCGTTAGCCACAGCCCGACACCCTTCAAGGGCATAAAGAAAGCCTACAGCGAGCTTGGTGAGACGCGCATCTTCGACTTCCGTCTCACTTTGCTGTGGTTGCCCTGATTTCCTTCTGGTAACGCCAAGGTTTCTGGCACAATGGACTGCTGCAGCCAAGAGCTCTTCCACAAGTGAGTCATTCACTACATGGGCCACCATTGCCTCAAAAGGCAGCAGTCAGCTGAATGAATCTGAAAACATCTTCAAATTTCCTTTTCAACCATTTGTTGAACTTACTAGAAGAATTAATGTCTGCTATCTGGTTAGAATGATGGCTATCAGTTCTTCTTTGAACGGATCAATGAGTTCAAGTCATACCTGGAGCTTTAATAAGCTTGTAGGTTCAGACCGGAGACACCTTTTGCGGGAGTCTAACGCGACTAGCATGCTCTCCTGAGCATCATTACTGTGCGTAGAACGATCTGGAAATGTCTGGTGCAGCGTTGAGACATGATAGCCCAGGGCTCGGATCGTTGCAGCGAATGTAGCTGTCAAAGGATTTGCCCCATCCTGCTCACTTTCGCCTATCAATTGATCAACCCGCGCCCTGGTCAGGAAAATGCCGAAACTAATATTGATCGTCAGTGTGCGTAAACCCACTAAATTCCAACTAGGGTCTGACTAACGGAGAACAGGCGTCCTCGAATAATGCTTTGTTGAGGCTCACCGCGTTAGCAATCACACCAATATCTTAATTGCAAACTCTGGAGTATGGTATTGTACCGTCAATACATTCCTTCCCGACACTTGGGTCTACAAGCGATCTCCTTTGTCCACGTCCAGTGTATAGCAAGGAGCTCTTCTCTGGGGAAGCAGGAGGCGAAAACGGGCCTAGAGTTGCTTCGAGATCCGTAAGGAATCTGGTGATCTTTGAGGCATTTGGTCGAGAAGCTTCGCCTTCATTGATGAAATCATAAAGCCCTGATAATGATGAGGTCGACAAGTCAGTCCACGGGACGTCAGACTTGCAGAATCGCGCGGTTGGGGCCTGCGTGAGATTTGGCTGTGGTTGCAGATTTAAATTTTCCTCCTTGCGGAACAAAACAGAGTCTGACAATTGCTTTGGTGATTATTAGGAGTCAGTGACTTGATGCGCCAGTTTTAATGACACGTTAAGGGAATCTATTGATCAGTAGTATCGGGATACTGGATGCAGGCTGAACGTACCACGCCAGTGCCACGTGGGCTCTGAGTTCGACTCACGTGTTGTAGGTCACCAGAAATCTCCACCAGCGTAAAGTCGTACGGAAACTCCGTGTTGATGGCGCTAGGCATATCAAGCCACGACTCCATGTCGTTGTGTACATCGCTGAAATAATCGTATTGGTTGTTCTCAGAGACCACAGGTGAAGCCAGTCCAACACTCTTATGTGCGTTCATCTCTGGCCTTGTTACCACAATTGTGCTCTCAGATCTAGTGTCGGACGAGTGAGGCGTCTCGGTTGTGTTCGTACTGATGTTGAGCTCTTTCGGCGCGGGCGCCATGCTTTCGTTGTGTTTGGTCGAGCTATCGCCCATGTGGAGGACACTTTGTACTGGCCATTCTATCGGAGGTGTCTGAGCATCCGTGGCTACAGATCCAGCGGAGGAAGTAATCAAGCTTGGATGCGACAGCTGGGCTCCAGCTGTTGGAGCGGAGGGTACTGAGCCTCTAAGGAAGTGGTGGGCTTGAAAATGCCTTCGGCGGCCTCGAGGCTGAAGCTCAGGATAGGAGCAATTATATCCCATTCGCTGAATATGATCGTCAGAAACCTTTGTGGCACAGCCCGTTTCCAATGTGGAGTATGAACTCACTTGGCAGTGCACACACGGCTGCGCACCGTCGCCTAGATCAACGATTCAAAATCTCGGTTAATGTTTCATCGTACACGATTTGCTGGCGGGGAAAATACTCATACATCGAACTTTTCTGGCCCGACACGCCTGACACGCTCCTCTTCGCCGGGTTATAATCCGATGCCTGTTCCTGGGGCTAGTCCTCTCAGGGCTTCTCGCTGACTGATCGGAGTTGTCCAAAGACATCCTGTAATGAATAGGCTATAGTGACTGGTACTACCGAAGCGAATTTCAATAGAACCTTGGAAATCAATAGAAATCAAAACACTATAAACAAAAGCCCCTCTCAGAAGTTTTCGACTATTCTCGCATGTTATGTTAGTATTAAGATCTATTTGACACCTGCAGCCTGTGAAGGTAATTGTTCAAAAGTAGAGAAATTGAGTTCTTGTAAGTTCTCAAGCTGTACTCAATGAGCTTAATAGCTTATCATTTACTTCATCTAGCGGCGTTCCGTTAAAGTTTCCATGGATTCGGATAGTACGGGTCTTGCCGTTGGATATTATTTTCCTTAGCATTCTTGGTTCACTAGGGGTTCGAAGTACGGGTTTATCCTTATTCGCCCCTCGGATAAATCCGGAAGCCAAGTACAGTGCCCGTATTCACCAGCTACAACTGAATATGAAGCCTGCAAAAGCTCAAGGACTTCATGTGTGCATGGGTATAGTTCAGAGCGGTTTATACTAAGGGCATCTCTCCACAGCCTCCATAGCTTCTGGAAAATGTAGTAGCCGTAAAGGAAGATAACACATAATGGAAACCGTACGTGCGGTGCGAAGCTGAGTAGGCACGCATAGGTCAATTTATATCCCATACAGTCATATGTATATCTTGAGGTGTTTTTGAGCTTGGATTATACGAAGCGCCAATAGAAAATTTGGAAAATGACCCTAAGACTAGCGGATGCGCAGCGGCGAGTCAAGATTTCACAGCGTCGACATTGGAACGAAAGTGGCATTGGCGCGGATAAGACAACTTGTTGGAAACATTAATAAGGAGCATGGAAGTTGAATTGTTGTAGGCTCCAATTCAAACTTAATTTGAACTCTAATGGCTCCCTTTAGAACGAAGTCGGCCTAATCTGATGACAACTTATAAGCCCTTTGAACCGTAGTGACCTTGAAAGGGAAAAGGCCCTCTGCTTTACTTCCTTTTTCTCTTAGTTCTACTTATATAACATTTGTCTGTACTGCGCTCAGGTGCACTGCAGCCACGTCTGGTCAAGAGTTCCCATGCGTGACTGACCGTACCGCTGTGAACGCGTTAGCAACCCAGGCAATATCCCTTCATATCATCAAGAACAGCAGCGCTTATAGATAATCGGCGTGTGGACGAATCATCCTCTCCTCGAAAACGAGAATAGTCGAGTCGCACTCGAAACATGGAGAAGGTCAAGTCTCAGAGCTTATCGTGCAATGCTCCGAAGTGGCAAGCGCGCAATGTCAACTCTGAATCGCTTCATCACGATAACGCACTACTTGGTTGAAAGTGATGTACAGCTGAGACATTGCAGTATTTATGATGTGACTGCCCAAACAACTGACTTGCCTGATAATATTTGTTCAAATACACGGCGAGTAAGGTTATAGTTTAGTCAATTCGTCATCTACACTTCACGTGGTTGTATAGTGAGTCGGACACTTTCTCAGCCCAACGCGACTCGCTGGGCAACTTTGACGCGTTATGTACCCACCAACAAAAAACTGTAGTCGCTACCCAAGAAAGTTGCAGTCGCTTTGCGCTATTACCGTAAAACAATTTCCCATATATGCCGCCACCCTCAACACTCGGTGTCAATAAAAACTACCTGCCTGCTTAGGTAGGTACTGAGTATTACAGCCCAGCCAGAAGCCTAATTATTGAATAGCAGCTTATCAAGTATACCTCCAATCGAGACGAATGAAAAAGGTTTCGCTTCCATCTTCGCAGTTTGTAGCTTTAGGCGTTTCACCATTCTCATTTTGCTCACGATATAAGCTGCGCAAGCTTTCTTTAGTGTCCAGGAGGGGCATGGATTATGAATGCTTTCACAGTCCCCCGGGGCCAATCGGAACTAGGCCTCTTGGCTCACAACAAAATCGTAGGCTTTTGTCTGTTGGTAGTCTAACATACAGGTAGGTAGCATTTCTCTCTCTGCCCAAATACGGAAAGCATACACCACAACGAATGTCCATTTGGTTGTTACTTGATACCAGCAGGTTCCACACCACTGTCTCTTCTACACAAGAACTGCCTCGATCAGGCTCTCAGATCCCATCTCATAGCTATAAATGCTCTGGACCTTAAAGCCAGCTCTCTTGAGTATGGCTTCCCAGTGTGCCTCGGTCCGCTCCTGCATAGCACCCAAGACAAATACTAATTGATCCATCGCCGTGATAGGCCATGCTGGGTTCTGACTCGGCACAATAATTTCGTTAATGAGTACGCTCGAGTATCCGGGATTTAGAGCGGGCTTTAACTGCTCGAGTATTCGGACACAATCATCATCGCCCCAGTCGTGCAACACCGAGTGCAGATAGTATGCACGGGCACCCTTCACCGGCTGCGGGGTGAAGAAGTCGTGAGTCATGGCTTCGAAAACGCGCCCGCCGCTGGATACGGTGTCGATCACCTCAGGCCGGTCTTGGAGCACCAGCTTGCCAGGAAGGGAAGGGTGTTTCTCCTTGAGCTCGTGGAGATCGTGACCCAAGCTGCCGCCAACATCAACGAGCAAGACGTCGCTAGAGGTGGAATCGAACTGCTCGATAAGCTGTTCGGAAACAGGATAGAAGCCCGGGTCGACCCATGAGGGCTTGCCTGCTCGATAGGCTGCCATGTAGCTATTGAAGGTCTGCAGATAGGGTGGATTTGCATCCAGCCAGGCAAAAAATGGCAGCTGCGTCTTGTGGGCAGCCTGGAACGGCCCATTGGTAAGCTCCGTTGGCAGGTCATACTTGATGCTCTTGAGGTACTCAGGAAGGCCGCGGAAGGAGGGTCCAGCGACATCGTAACTGAGGGAGAGGAGTTAACCAGTTGAACGGAGAAGAAGGATGGCCCGGTTTCCCGAAACCGGCGGGTGGGGGGACGAGAGGAACCTGGAAGAGTGGCTGGTATGTGAGATGGGATTGTGCGTACGTGTAGATGATGCCGTCACGGTACTTCTGCTCGACCAGGGCGTCACTCAGGGGTGTTGAAACGTAGTTGTCAGCACCATTTTCGCCAACAATGTTCATAGCAGTCAGATGCTTCATTATCCGAGCTTCCAATTGACCAATTAGCCACTGCTTGATGCTAGCTGAGGATGGATCTCTCACTCACAGATCAGTACCTCATTGGCCCCTGACTTGACTGCCAGGTCTTTGGCGGTAATTCCTCGCCCATCGTGCTCCTTGAGCGTCTCAAAAAGCTTCAACTCGACCGCAATGCGGCAGTGAGCAGCTCTCGCGGGCTGTTACAGGCATTAGAGTGATTCTAGAACTAGTTGGGCTTCAAAACAGACTAGTGCAAATCTTCTTCTTACCTCGGCCCAGCCCATTCTCTGAATGGCCTCGCTTGGCAGCTCCAGTTTCGCGATCAAGGAATGGCTGAGGCTGATCAGCTGTTCGCGCGCGCCTAGTTTCTTGGCTGCCAGGGCAGCTCCCATGGCGCCCAACCGGGCCAGGATCTCCTCCGGGGATGACGTGGGGGGCATGATGAAGACCGTGTTGGAACCTGACGTGGCCTTTCACCTCTGTGCGCACTTGTCTCCGCTGCGGGAAAGAAGGAATGTATTATGTCTTCGTCCTCTGGGGCACCGAGAGAGTATTTGCTGGTAAGTTTGCAAGTTGACTGCTTTGGAAATCTGAAAACGATCAGGTAGGTAGTATATCCTTCTTGCACTGCATAATTTAGGGCAGAGGGAAAATGAGCCTGTGGTCCAAAGGTAATGAGGCTATTGCTCGCACTGGGCAGTTAATAATTGACATGTCACAAAAAAGTGGGCAGCTGAACTCCTCTTGAAGGTTTCT
Organism: Gnomoniopsis sp. IMI 355080; assembly: GCA_027946555.1. Taxonomy (NCBI): domain Eukaryota; kingdom Fungi; phylum Ascomycota; class Sordariomycetes; order Diaporthales; family Gnomoniaceae; genus Gnomoniopsis; species Gnomoniopsis sp. IMI 355080. Next base: position 57,336 of record JAPEVC010000084.1, on the reverse strand, counting down.
TCACAAAATACCAACGTAGCAACGCTATTAAAGTTACGGTTGGCTGCAACGGCTAGCCTCGTTGGTATTAGCGTTCCATTTAGGAGGTTGTGTTGGGCCGGCGTTGGTTCTTATTATCCGACATACGGTTTTTAGTGTGATCGATTTTGAGTAAATCAACCAGGTATCATGTCCGGCGCTTCTGTTTTGCGCGGCCTTGTTACCCTTTCTTTCAGGGGGGGGGGGGGGGCGGAAATACTTGCGAATTCCAATTTGGCCAAAAAGTGGCCAGTTTGGCCTAGGTGATCTGGCTGTCTACCCAGGTAGGATCCGTTTTAGATCTACCCAGGCGGTTTTTATGTAGCTGGGGCCAAGATGGTTGTCGTGATGTAAGTCGTCGGGAGGCAGCAAAATATAACGAGCCGCGCTGATGCTGGACCTTTAGCTGGTTTAATCAGCAAATCTTCTTCCGGTAGTGGATGTGCTGCTAAATAAGTATGCACTCAGATCACTTTGCCCGCGATTCAAAAAGGCATACATTCATTTACCTAGGTAGTGTAAATCAATGCTGGCTTTGAACATCTCTACTCTGCATTTGCGATACATATGTTCGAGGAAGCTGCATAAGTTCCGTGAATCCACTCTACTGAATATGCAGTACCTCCCTGATACCGTCTACGCAGTTCTTAAGTGCATTTCAAACAGAAAAAGGACGACCCGAATCCCTCAACCGACTATATAACAGCCCGGTGCGGAACGATCCGATCCCGACTTAAACTGACAGTATCTTAAACCCAAGCTGTACGCCCGATCGCCCGAAAGCTGGGTTTTCCATTCGATACCCTACTCTCTGATATCTTCGTCGGCTTTTGCCATGCCATTCCTATCTCGACTACATGAAGTATTTTGATGACAGCATTGTGATGAACGAACCAAAGCTTTGAAATCCCCGTTCCCTTCAAATAGGGTTTGCTGATCGTTTTGAAAGACATTGTTGAAGAAGGTGGGGGGGGGGGGTTTGGCATGCAAACAGCGATGAGGATGACAGAGGCCTCGACACTATGTTTTTCAAGAGCTGGCAGGATTCACCACTGCAATCATTGGTTCCCGATACTTAGGAGCGTACATCTTTCAGGAAGTACGCGAATCGTCCGTGTCGTATGGGCAAAGATTTAGCCAGATGCTTTCGTACAGCGATGCCATGCTCCTACCGCAATCTTTACGACGCTGCAGATAAGCCTGCATGTTCTGTCCAAAAATGTGCATTCTTTCAATTTATCGTACCAAGATTAGCACTTCTAGGCACATGGGAAGGCAAATAGTAGCGCTGGGTCTATATATGCAGGCGCCCTGGAACGTTGCAATCTTTGCGTAACACGTGCAAGCAGTGTTCAATGATTTCCATAAAAGAGTAACCCGGAACATAAGGCCTGCTATCATTCACTGAGACGAGGCCTTCTCTACTCTGAGCCCGAGCGCTGGATTCAGGTGAAGTCTGGCGTGGGACCAAGGAAGCACCAAGGGCGGATGGAGAATAATTTATATGGTAAGAGTACGGAAATTGATGGTCTTTTGGTAGCCTCACAGTGTTTTGCACAGATGGAGATGCACATGCTACCGTGATATGTTTGGAGTTGCTCAGATGCTTTAATATGCGGAGCCCTAAGATGAGTCGGCGGTTCTCTCATGAAAGGAAGGCAATGGGAATGTTTTGGAATCAGCAACTATTTATGTACAATGCCCATACGACCATAGTTTCCTAATTCTATCTAGGATACACTGGATGGATGATATAGAACGGAAGCGATTGATGCAAACTAGGCCTATCCTACCTACTTTAGGAGGGTGGGCACTCGGCACAGGCAGCTGAGCTGACGGAAGACCGCCCACGGGAGCCCTTATTTTTTCTGCACTTCGTGACAAATAAGTCAACGAAACCTTTTCTACTGTCTTTGCGGTATCTTAATTCTACCAGTCCTACCAGTCAGCCATATCCGCGTCATAGCCTGGGTCTTCCACCCAAAAATGAACATCAGACTACGGGTACTTAGGTATCCTACATGCTGCATCCTCGTCTTCCGGCATAGAGGTTTCCATAGTTATAGCTGCAGCATAAGACTCGGTCTGGTACTCCTTGATAGATGGCTCTGACTGTCTCTGACGCTACGCGTAGTCATAGGGGTCATAGCTCCAGTCAGGGCTCCCGGGACGAAGAGACCGAACCAACCCAGGCCAGAAACAATCTTCTGGCTCCTTACGCCCACCAGCGTACTGGGGCTCATAACGTTTTCCCATCACCAGTGTCTCGATTCTTTCTCTCAGCTTTCTCTCCACAGCCGCCGCCTGGCGCTGTCCGCCGATAGCGTCACTCCACAGCGCGCTCGGCCGCGCATAGAACGCGTGTAGGTCCCCGAGGCGCGCCAATGCGCCCACCACTCGCATAAAGCCCGCGATCATGTCTGCGGCATCTTTTCGTGTCGCCGGAGCAATTTCCTCCTCGGCACTATCGAGACGAAGCCTCCTTGATTCCCCCATCCCTCTGGAGCTACCACCGGGACTGGACCCATCTCTACATCCACCGCCACAATAACGCGAATTGTGAGGACCGCCGCGTTCACTTTGCCCCGCGCCCAGTCGAGCGTTTCGACCCACGCCTGAAATATGGGTTCGTCATCGACCGCCTGTGGCCAAGCATTGCGATGGAAAATCAGCTCCAGGACATGCAGGTGGCGTAAGGCATCAGCGGTGACTTTTTCGCGGAGAAATTTACTCACCCAGACAGAGGCATTACGCGAGGTAGGTTCGCAGTCGTCATACACCACGAAGCGGTTACCCGCGTAGAAGACGGCCTGGGCGTCTGCGAAGAGGGTTTTACAGACCAAGAACAGCGCCTGCGGAGGGGCCCAGCACTTGCACGGGGTCAGGGAGGAGGAAAAGGCGCTATGCTGTAGGCGACAGAAGCAGCCGTTGGACGGCTCTGGATAGGTAATGTAGCAGCGCGCAAACTGGCAGCCGTTATGGCGGCTTGGCGGACAGGGAGGGCCAGGAAATAGGAGGTCGTTGCAATGGATATCGCCAGCGAGGAAGCCGCCATGTTTTGGACTCCAGGCCACCTCGGCCCAAGGCGTGATGAGGTCTGTGTATGAGAGGATGCGTAAGCGGAGCTCGGAAGGAAGGCTCAAGAGGCGCGAAGACGATGAGGCGCCCGTGATTTTGTGATCGATGGGCTGTTGCATGATGTGGCGCGTTTGTAGTGCAACGTCGTAGGCCAGTCTGTTGAGCCGGGGTTCCGGCTGTTGGCAGATTCTGATGGAGCAATACTTCAATTTCGGGAGGCGAAGAAGTGATGCTGTCACTGATGTTGCCATCTGTACCCCAGCGTCTGTTGGACAAACGTCGCAGACTATAGCCAGATTCAGCGTATCTGCTGCAATTGAACCAGCTAAATGCATGATTGCCATATCCCATTCGCTCAATAAAGCCGCATCAGGGCCTTCGAGGGGCGCGTCGTGGCGGTGATCCCGTTTGCACATTTTATACACGTTGTTCAGACAATGCACATTGTCCAGATCCGAGCAGCACTCATGACCCCATTTCCAATCTTGGGTCAGTGGGGGCCAATGGCACGAAGTCTCGGCCAGGATAATTTGAAGGTGCGACAACCCCCCTCGAGAATCTCTCCTCAAATTCCGGAGCGGTTCAAGAGATCCTAGAGAGCTAAATCGAATAGTAAATCCATTCGCCCTGTACAATAGACGTGAAGCCTCTTGATATATAACGCGGCAAGAAAGGAGGAGTCCATAGAATTGGGTCCGAGTCGGCCCCAGTGGACGCGACAGACCGCTGAGGTCGAATATGCGTCCTTCGACTGGCTTTGTAGAGAATTCGGATATAGTGGTCCCACATATTCCAATGATACTGTATATTTTGAGTCGCATGGATGAGGGGAGTCTCAACAACCCAGGGCCAAAGTGAGGATGGATTTGATGCGTCTCTTTGGAGCTGTGCGGCATGGTGGCCACTGAAAATTCACAGGGTTGTTTCCAAGTTGACGAGGAACATGGCTGTGCTAGCTCTCAAAGTCCTTGATTGGCTGTCACACACGTCTATACGCACGTTATCCGGTCTTTGATGCGTCATGAGACTGCGGGAGATTGTGAATAATGTCCGATCGAATAGATGGATTGAAGAACAGTCAGCGTCAAGGCGTGCTTACATCAGCAGCTATGACGACCGTACGAGCGGGGCGTCAGGGCGTCTAAGCAAACCTCAACACACTTTCCTCAGGACTTCAAACCCATATGGTACGACGCTCCGGCTCCCATCTGCCACTATATGGATGATGTTCTCTGTAATTTAGCATCGCGACCCAATGAACTTGCATGGGGCTTGGATTTACCGTGTATCACACAGTGACGATCGATATCAACGCTGAGGCGAATCCGATGGCTCACCAAGTGGCAAGTTCATCAGGTGCAGGTGCCACGGCAGTTCAGGGACAAGCAATCAGCCCCACTCTTCCTGGGCTTTGGGGAAAGGCATTACTGGCTACGACCATCAACAAGGAGGAAAGGGAAGCACTGTTTTCGATCACACAGCAATTTGGTCAGCTACAGACCTCGGCGGACCCAATAAGTGGACTGATTGCAGCACTTCAGCAGAAGCAAGAGACGTGCCAGCAGAAACGATGGCATGTCCGTATAGGGGAGCGGGATATCATCCTTCGCGACGTCGCTGCGAAGGTTATCTCTGTGCTGGACGTGTTCAAGGCGGTCGGTGACACTGCGGTCTCAGCTAATCCCGGAGTTGCTGCCCTCCCATGGGCATTCATACGGTTTCTCCTTCAGGTACTACGAGCCGCTTTCTGCCGCGATATGGTGTATGACCTGACGATCTGATGTTAGGTAGCAATCGAAGAGCGCAGCCAGATGTATGCGCTTCTCAGCAGTATCGAAAGCATTAGCCGCATCTCGTCCCGTTGCCGAGTGTACGAAGTGCTTTTTATGACAGGCACTATGCTCCCCAGTCACGGGGCAGACAGCGAGTTGCAGAACGCTTTGGTGGTTACCTATGCACATGTTTTGAAAGCCGTTGTCCATACTGCCAGCAGACTCGAGCAAGGAACGGTGAAAAGGGCTTGGACAGCGGTGGCCCGTCCCCAGGAAACCACAGGTCTTCTTCAGGAGCTTGCAAAATGCGACACTTATGTTTGCGCGGCCGCTGCCTCATGCATCGCTGTACAGATAGCTGGGATCAAGGATGCCATACCAGAAATCAAAGATCAGGTCATCAATGGTTTCAGTGACTTGCAGCTTCGGTCTTCTGAGATCAAGGTTGACCTACAGGCGTTGGGCTTTAGGCTTGATGCCTTGGAGCCTGACGTAAAGCAGATCGAACAACAGACCTCAGACTCTAAGGCAATGTTCAATTTCCTGCACAACTTCCTGAAAAAGATAGAAATGCCACTTTTCCGTGTCGACGAACGTGTCACGAACTATCTGAAGGAAGTGGAAAATGACAGGATGATCAGAATTCTGGACTGGGTGTCGAGTGTCAAGGTCGTCGACCACCACAGATCGGCCAGCGACTCTAGAACACCTGATACTTGCGACTGGCTTCTGGAAGACCCGAGATTTTTAGATTGGCAGATGAGCAGCTCGTCTGTAGTCTTGGTCCTGTATGGTACACGTTAGTACCACTCTGATCACCTGTATGATTGTTTCCGAGACTGACGATCTAAAGCTGGGACGGGCAAGACATATCTAGTCTCCCGGATTGTTGACTGGCTCCTTGATGGCATCTCCGGTGCCAATTCAGACGAGTCCTTTGCATTCTTTTACTGCAAACGGAGTGAAGTGTCTCGCAGGGATCCTCTACAGGTTCTGCGCAGCATTGTTCGACAACTGGCCGTCCCACACAAGAGGGCAAATTTGCGGGGTCTAATACATCAAAAGATTCACGACCAATACAACGCGGGCCGAGAGACGGCTGCCAATCTCAACTTCGAGGCCTGCAGAGCTGTGCTTAAAGAATTTTTCGAAACTTACCCACAGACAACTATCGTCCTAGATGCGCTCGACGAGTGCGACAAGGATTGCCGACATGAGCTTATGAGCCTTTTCGACGAGCTCCTCGCCCAAGCCCCAAGACCGATCAAATTGTTCGTAGCAAGTCGACCTGACGTAGATATCACAGAGCATTTCCACGAACGCGCATTCATCAACATTCGGGCTACAGAGAATCACGAAGATATCAACAAATACATTCATGCCGAAGTGCAGAAACACCCTCGTTGGTCCAGATTGAATCAAGCGTTTAGAATTGAGATTAGCTCGACTTTGCTGCACAAGAGCGATGGAATGTGAGTCTGTCAATCATTACACCTGGTCTATGACCGATCCTGACATGATAATACCCGCCTGCAGGTTTCAATGGGCAGCTCTGCAAATCAGGCAACTCCTAAAACTAAGAACTGAAAATGCCATTCGTGATCGATTAGGGAGGCTTCCAAACGATCTGAGAGATGCTTACGACGAGATCTACAATGAAATAGACAAGCTTCATTGTGAGGACAAGCAGATAGCACATCGCGCCTTCCAATGGGTAATGTGCGCTGAGACACCGTTGGCGCGGGATGCACTACTCCACGCGGTATGTCAAGATCCCGCGTCAGGGGAATATCAAGAGCCCCGGGAGGAGATCGACGAGGCCCTCATCCTCGATCTCTGCCACAACCTCCTCGTATTCGACACCGATCTCAATCACTGGCGATTCTCTCATTTGTCCGTGATCGAATATTTCGAGGAGAATCAGCGTCATGACATTCGGGATGCACACTGCAATGCAGCAACTGTTTGTCTCTCCATACTACTGGACACTTCCCTTTGGCCAAGGGACGAGTGGGTGAACATGAGATCTTACCTCAGCTTGCGACGGGACAAACCACTCGTCCAATATGCTCTGCTATCCTGGCACACACACGTCTTGCCACTGGACACTTTCCCAGTCGATGAAACGAACCACAAACCTCAACAGCTCCTGGAGAGATTTCTTGGCAGTATGACAGAGGGAAGTTTATCCTACGCACAATGGCACGAGTTCGCAAAGTCCAGACGATTCATGGGTGCCTTGAACATTCCATATTCACTTGCATCGTACCGAGATCATCAAGATGGGACTGAAAAATGGGTACAGCCGATTCAATTTGCGTGTCATATAGGATTGTTCAATCTCCTTTGGAAATGGTGGTCAAGTCCCGATCTTGACGTCAATTTGCAGACCCCTATGAAACTAGGTGTAGGGGGTATAAATCACGTGCATAAGGAAGCCAGCTGGACGCTTCTTTCGCATGCTATATGCATGGGTCATTATTCCATAATGAAATGTTTGCTGCGGCGTGGTGCAGACTCAAACCTGGCAAGAGAAGGCTCCCGGACACCTCTAGAAGTAGCTGCGCACCAAAATTGGACCGCAGCTGCGCTATCACTACTTCGACATGGCGCTAATGTAAACAGCCCTCAAGGAAATGAAAGCCCTGCCATGTTTTCTGCTGTGAAGAACTCGTCGACCGACACTATCAAGCTTCTCTTGAGCAAAGGAGGGAACGTGAACGCGGCGATGAGTGGCGAAAGCAATCTTCTCGTTGCGGCGATTCGAGCTCGCAAGAAGAGCTCTTTGATGATCAAGTGGCTCATTCAGTACGGAGCAAATGTGACAGCGACATCTCCATGCGAATTTGGAAGCCCGGTGGCGGCAGCAGCATATTTCGCAGATCTAAAGAGCCTAAGGCGTCTGCTGGAGGCCGGTGCAGATCCCCAACTTCACATACCCGGGAAATGGGGCAGCGCCCTTGCAGCCGCCGCAGCATCAACTAAGCCAGAGAGCCAAGTCCTTGAGGTATTGAAGCTTCTCGTTGAGTACGGCTCAGACCCCAATACCCTACTTGGTGAAAATGCCCTTGAGAGTATTCCTGCCCTTGTTGTCGCCCATGCCGAATTCTCAGGTATGCTGGAGCCCGCAGAGAATATCCTTGATATTAAGAAATTCCACTGTGCTCTTCATGTTGCTGTTATGAGGTTGGAAAGCGGATGTTACTCCTCTCAGATTGTGCAAGCACTGATAGATGCTGGTGCGGACGTCAATCTGGAGCCGCCCCGAGGACTTCGCCATCCAGGTCGCTACAGTGCACTGGGTGTCATATTCCAAGCCGCTTTCACAGGCAGATTGCCTCATGACATATCCCGGGATGATCGACCTCAATGGATGGGAGCGGCTGAACTTCTGGTCAATGCTGGTGCAGTCTGGTACGGCAATCTTGAAAAGCTGAAGACTGGGCTCCTTCGACAGCAGGATCTGACTACCGAGCTCATGGATGCTCTTTTCTGCGATGCATTTCTGGAAAGGCTACAGCTGAACAATATTGCATTCGCCCGTGTGTAGCAGCAGGATCTATATATCGCACCCAAATTTGCTAAGCTCCCGAAGCCTAGTTCATGATAATGTGATTGAAGAGGACTATACTAGGTGCCTAGGTAGTCATCATCGAAAAGGCACTTACTACTTGCTTGATTGAGGGGGAAAAAAAACCAATGCATCGCACCGTAGTTGACCTATGTTTCCAGTCCTCCTTTGTCAACGTGACGATCTTCAAATAGATCTCCTAAATCATCAATGTCCACGGGGTGGGTAAAATGAGCTAATGGGGCCCCACCCGGTAGGCGAACTTCTCTGGCTTCTAAAGTCTCAACGATATCAAGAAGTGCAACTTCCATGGGGCAAATGTAAGAGACCAGCTTCCGAGGACTCATAGCTAATATATACCCACAGACCTCTTGACCGTGTTTTGAGATAACCCAAGCACCTGAATCTCCAGGAAGGCCCATTGGCAACCCCACGGATTTCGAGACGGTAGAATTTCGCCCCGATAACTGGTCCAACAGAGCACTGCTGGCCACTTGATAAGAGTGACTTGGTGAGTTACGACCGTAAATCTTGACCGACGTAAGAGCTTGTAGGATCTTACCGCTCCATATCCCACTTGTTCTCCCGATGCATACAACTTCGAGGTCGGGCAGTGCCGCAGTTAGGATCACAGACTTTGGGGATACCTTTTCAGGTGAAGAACTCGGTGGTTGCTCTGAGTTACGAGACAGCTCGATGGAGTTCTCATCTGGGCATCGATCTTCTAGCATCTCAAAAAGCGCCCAATCCACCTCGTGGATCAGGCCTCTCTCGTCAATTCGGCGCCGTATCCCAGATGAAGCGTACATCTCACCAAAGGAAAAAGTGTCGAGGTGTTCCTCATCCCAGGTGTCTTTAGACGCATAAAAGCCCTCCTCGACGTCATCTAATGCCGGTTGAGTGACAATATAACCCTCTCCACAACCGGGCTCTACCCCAGGGATATCTCCAGGAATGTCTCCGGGACTCCATAGTCCATTATTTTTCAACGCTGGAAAAGGTGGAGCTTCAAGCTCGGCTTCGTCATCACCTTCGGAATCCGAGCTGGAAAATTCGCAGCTGAATTGCTCATCCCCATCGCTCTCAGCTTCATTAGCTAGTCGGCGAAAGTAGGCGAGATCATGTGCGGTTGCAACACTCCGACGAGCAAAGCCTGACCGCGCCTGGTGGACTGCCTGTAGATCCCCCGGGGCTAACTCAAGGTCAGGATCGTCTAACATGTGGTGTACTGTCATCCCATATGTCTTATTGTCAACTTTGATCAACCCTCCAAAGCTAACAGGTGGCAGGTGCCTGTCGCCAACCCAAGCTCCAATGCTGGCACCAAGCATTGGACGCTCTTGAAAGCCACCGTTTGCAGCCGGAACAACTTTAAAAGCTTCGTCATGGTGCCAAGTCTCCGCCTGTCCAAGGGCCGCTCCTCCATGAGATCGAACCATGGATCCACGACAGACCTTCAAGGCATAACGAGTGAAGGGAGCGCGCATGAAGTCGACTTTCTTCTTCAACTCCGCCCTCACTCGCTTTACTGGACCGCATATGACGAGAATAGTTGGGACCGTTTGACTGGAGTTCGGTCCAATTGACTCCAGCGAGACCTCAACTGATCTGGGATCCTGACGATAGATATCGGACAAGGCCAGGTTTATACGTGGCATCAGAACGGTGTTCCATTCCTGAACGCACTCCGGTGGCAATGATACATTGTGATAGAGTCGAAGTTTCGGAGATGTGGGATCCGAGGCTAGAGTTGGAACAAACCCGAGATCTGGTCGCCAGACGCGTCTTCATTAGTATCCACGAGCTAACAGTGTGCCCAGGTGGGTGGATTATATTGAAAAAGCACCTTGAACACCGGCAACACCCTCCGGCGCGAAGCTGTCCACGGATAGACTGAGCTCTCCAATTTCTCTTTTGGACTTGTCCTCAATTCCGACCTGAATAGATACGTCATTATGACTCAGAACCTTCATTCCTTTCAACCCCTGATGCTCAACTTGACCATCAAATGCAGCACGCTGGCGGTAGCCGGGGCGCGCCTCGCGGGGTCCGCCATCTTTGGTCCAGATGTCAGGATATTTGGCGCTACGTAACCCCATCCGTGATGAAAACTCGTTAAAAGTATCTGAGGTCACCTTCGTCAGATGTTGCTCGAAGCAAGCCATGTTGAAGATCGCCTTAGTAATAGATCTTGGGCAGAGCCGGTCTCGACAGCGTAAATCTCAAAGTGAGGGGTTTCCCAGAATTTTGCCCAACGAAGGCTCAGGCTATGCTGAATGGCTCGCTACCTTCGAGGAGAAGTAGATGTGGATCCGACAATTTCATTGTTGATTGGACAATTCTGGCTGACCGATGACACAACGTCATCTTCAAAAGCGATATCCTCAGCCCAAGATCGTCTCATCTGCAGCAAAGACCACCTCAACCTTTGTCTCGTTGTCAAAATAGACAGCCTTTACCCACAAAGCAAGCTCTTACCAGCCCAGGTCTGCACCATCCCTTGACTCAACGGAATCTTTCATTAGTCGTAACTATTGAGAAGCTCAAGGTGACAAGGCACCTTTAACTGATATCATAATGGATGATTTGGCTTATGTAAAGGATGCTTCTGCTAGATGAATTCTGTAAATATTGCTCAAGACTTGAAGGAAGAACATCAAAGGACTTGAGTGAAGGAGCCCACAGACTTGCTGCCTCACCTGACGAGGATGTACTCCTTTATTAATTGGATTTGATGGCATTGGGAAAGCCAAGGAGCAATGTGCTGTGTCCTTTACAAAACTATTAGTGAATGAAATAGATGATCTGATTTATTGATCTGGCTGTTCAGATGCCCAAGGGGTATCGCCTTTTATATTCTATAGCCAAATCTTCTCTCCTAACATCAGTGGTATCAATAATTGTAGTGCATGCTTAGGATTAGCTTACTAATCACACGAATACCTAGGAACGCTATGAGAATACGCTGTTATTATCCGATGGCGCTAGTGTTGGTATGTACCTTCATAGTCCAGGCAAATTAAATCTGGTCTGCAGGTTGGAAATATGGCATATGCGCAGGATCATGTCTCCACGAGCGTTCTACAACTAGCTTCACCGCCGAAACTCCAGCCTTCATGATATCCAATGCCTCCTGGATGCCATCAAGTCCTTTCCTGTTGACAGTCCGCGGCGGAGGAGCGATCTTGTACACTCCGTTGGCCAATGCCTCGGGCAAGTATCCTCCAAAGGTGGCGGGCAGCGTCTCGGCAAAGGCCTCAGGGCCAACGCCGCTGCCAAAGGTGAACTTGGCCTCAACACCTTCAGGGACGTCGCCAGGGGCGACAGGGTTGGAAGATACAACCAAGACCTATTGATGAAATAGATTTCAGCTCTGCAATCCCAACTTTAAAGAAGAGGTCTCGTTCGGCTTCTTACTTTTTGCTTGGATGCAGCCGAGACCTTGCAAGCTGCCGCGTTGCTACCGGCCGCCATGTAAATACCAGCGCAGTCGCCTAGCTCAGCGACAACGTCCTCGGTCACGGTTGGCCTTGATCGGTCAAACACTTTCGAGGCGCCCAGACTCTTGACGTACTCAAAATTCCGCGGCGAGCAGGTAGTGAGAACCTCGTAGCCAGCTCCCACGGCCATTTGAATGGCGTTACTACCAGCTGCAGAGCTACCTCCCCAGATCAGAACCGTCTTCCCCGTCTTGGGCGCGCCCAGCTTAGGGAAGTCGAGATTCAAGAAGTTCTTGCCAAAGAGGGAGAACGAGCTAGTAGTGATGCAAAGGCCGAATACGGAGGCTTCACTGTAAGACAAGTCGCCAGGGATTTTGGCCGCCAATGTGTAGTCGAGGGGCACGTACTCCTGGAAGCCATTGTTACCGGCAGTGAAGGCGAAGATGCGGTCTCCAACGCTGAACTTGGACGCGGCAGTAGAGCCTACAGCTTCGACAGTGCCCGCAACGTCTTGGCCCAGAATGACAGGGTATTTAACGAATGGAAGCGATACTGTCTGCAGCATACTATCGCAAGGGTTCATGGCCCAAGCGTGGACTTTGACCAGAACTTGGCGATCACCGAGCTCCTCTCTGGTAGGGACGGGTCGCTCGCGCACGACACCTTGGACGCCAACACCATCTTGCCAAAGAGCGCGATTGACAGTAGCCATATTGGCGGTGCTACCCTGTTTCAAGTGTTGATGCTAGATACCTGTGGAGTAATGGAACCCATAATAAGACAATAATGTTGGTGCTTGCAATCAACAATGCATCTCAAATGCTTGCATACGAATATCTAGTTTTTAATGCGAGTACTGGTGTACTCCCGTCGTAGAATAATTACATCCAATCTCATATGACCCGACACGGCGATTACACGGAGTTTAGAAGACGGACTATACACGTATTTACGGCTGACAACTGTAGACGTTGGATAGCGGTGTCGGTAAATAATCCTTGTTTCTGTGGCGTGCGGACACGGCCTCAATAACCATTCGTGAAAAGGTGTTTGGCAAGTAGATAACGCCTGGCCACACAAGGAATTTGTCCAGCGACCTAATCATGCACTAGCTCTGGGTATATCTAGCTGCCCAGGTAAGTTTGAGAGAAAAGGACAGTCGCTTTTTTGATAGCATCACCCAGAATGGCATGACTTCTAGCGAATCATAAGTATTGAGGTGAAACTACTATCTTAATATTGACTTTTTCTACTATGTTTTGAGTATAAAGCTGTCTCTGCTATCTCCTAAGCGCAATTCCCACTACATTTTGCATCACACGGCTATAGAGCAGAATAGTACGCCAATGTGGGCGAAGCGCCTGCCGTAGAAGGTGCTGGAATTCCACTGGGCGTCACCAATGTCAGGACAGTGATGGATCTGGACGCGACCAATAGGAAGGCCTCAGTTAATAGGTGGAAAACGTGATCTGGGAGTATGATTGAAGAGAACATAACGACCAGTGTGAGAGTATCACGGATTGTTTATATATTATCAAGGAATGGAGCCCAACTCATGAAGCCCATGCTGAGTCCCTCTTTGCCCTCTGCAAGGCATGCTACTTCCTCCATTTCGATAGAGCCGCCTGTCCAATCCGAATGAGATCGTCGTTGGTGAGCGTATCCTTTTCGAAGCCATCAATGACTTGGTCAAGGATCGCCGCCGCGACCTCCTCTACTTTGATGTTAGGGATGCCAGGCGCAGTCTTCTCCCTGCCTGGGCCGTGGACCATCCCAGGCTTAACAATGCACGCCTCGACCGTCGAATTGGACTGTTTTGCAAACTCAAGTATCTGAACCTCAGCATCGCCCTTCGAAGACACAACCCGGAGGGACATTATTAGCAAAGGCCTCAAAAAGATTTGGAAGAAGTCCAGACTGTCCAGGTATGCTCATCCTAAGAGTACAGGACTGTGCGACGGCCCGAGAAAGTTGGAGGTCAAACGCCTAAAGAGCATGACTCACCCGTACTAGCATATACTCCTTAAGGGAGGGGTTGGCAGCGAGGAGTGCCGACTGTTCGGCTTCCGCTCTGTTCCGCACAGTGGCTAGGCCGCTGACATAGACAAATCGGAAAGGATGCCCCTGAATCTGACGTGTTCCGTTTGCGAGGTGCTTCAGGGCGGCGACGGCATAGTCGCGAGACACCTTGCACACGTCCTCCCAAGGGACGGTCTTCATTTTAGACGGGACGACAGCAATGCTCCTAATTATGTACCGTCAGAAACATCCAGCAATGAACCCATCTCCAGGCCCTTCAGGAGGTCAAGTACGTTGATCATATACGCTTACCAGATGCAAGCGTCCGCCTCCTCCAGCGCCTGTTGAACGGACGGGGAGTACTTCTCAAAGTCATCACAGACGATCGATTTGAGCTTTGCAGCAGCAGCAGCCTCGTCGGACCCAGGCAGGAGCTCAAGTGCCGCCTCCTGTCGCCCTAGCGCCACTATAGAGGTAATGGACGGGTGGACAAGGGCTTGGCGCAGCACCGTGGTGCCAATAAAGCTAGTCGAACCGCCTACGATAAGCTTCATGTCTGGCAGTGGCAGGAGAGATATACGAGATAAAACCAGTGTTTTTAAAACAAAGAAACTCCAGGCGCTGCTTCAAGTTTGGTCAAGGAGGGTGAGAGCAGATATTTATATCCGGGTGCTAGAACTGGGTCCACATGCATATAAGCAGTATATACGTAAACTCCGTTGGATGGACAGCCAACAGCATTATATGCATCTACTCCGCATAATCAGACAGATCCTAATATAGGAATAGCCGAAGAGGCAGTTATAGGAGCTATAGCGTTGCAGGTTAATAGATATGCATTCTAATATAAGAGAGGAAAGACAGAGCTAAACCTAGAAAGGGCTGAGGTCGAGGTTAAGGTTAGCAATAATTCGTCCCCTCTTTAGGAGCATTAACCAGAACAGCAGGACCTGCAGAGAATCATGAATACCAAGGTCAGTTCACTACTTTGCACTTTTCTTAGCCCATGTCGAGTATGAAGCTATATCTGCCACCTGCTATGTGTACCTCATCCCTTTCTCGAATAAGTGGTGTTTCTAACAGTCGATGATATCTTCCTATACTGGAGGACTGATTTTCTGTACATATGTGATCGTCAAATGTCTGGCTTGTCGTGAGTTGGAAAACATCCCCTAACCTGAAACCAGTATATCATGCTTCATTTATTGAGTGTTGGGTTATCTGGCAAACTGATGTATTATGTATACCTAGATATCGGTCCTCGCTACTGTCTACTACCATGTTTTGTGTCGAGTAAGGCTCGGGTAGAACAACACGGTATTTAATTCGGCTTGCGGCCCTTGGGTACGATGACTTGGATGCTCTCTGCGGTATCATCCAGATAAGTCACCCTTTGAAGCAGTTGCAGTCCAGCAGTATTCAGGAGGTCGTCCCATTGCTTCGCCGTCCTCTCCATCGATGCCAGAGTCGTCATCATGAGGAAGTCCATCTCAGTAGCACGAGAATGAGCTCCGATATCGGGCATGATGATGTCGTCGATCAGAATGAAAGACTCAGGACCCATCGCGTCCACCGTTTTTCTCAGGATTTCAAGGCATTGGGCATCAGGATAGTCGTGAAGAATTGTCCGCAGATAATACGCTCTTGCTCCTTTTCATAGATGTGAATTAGTTTGAGTGAGGTGAATAATATTGCACACAGAGAAGAGTCCTTACCTTGAACGGGCTGTTCAAGCCAAAAGTCATGACTGGTGTTCTCGACACCCTCGGTCACGAGGGCATGCTCAATCACCACTGGAAGTTCCTGCAATATCACACGTCCAGGCAAATTCGGCAATCTGCTCTTGAACAAGGCGCATTGACTACCAATGCCACCACCCACATCGACAAAGATGGGTGTCTCGGCGTTGGTACTTGTGCCTGCCAGCAGAGTATCGAAGTCGATCACGTCCAGCCAGGTCTTTTGTCCGCGCATGGCTGTCATCCAGAGACCAAATTCGGCAGTCAAATCGGGTCGATTGATATGTGCCCACTCGAAAGCCGGGCGGTCTGTATTGTGAGCGATTTGGAATGGGGTCTCTGTCATATTCTCTGGATTCTGATATTTGTTCGCCTTGAAGAACTCCGGGGCCTTGAGTATCCCGGGGGCATGGATATGGAACCTGACGACCGTAATCAGTATCGAGAGAGTTCTTCGTATACCTCGGTAGGTATTGATGGTAGGTAATGCGCCCGGAGACCTACATATGATTCATTCCTGCGCGGTGTCCATCAGCGCACAGCGCCTCGGTGAGCCTATTCGACTCGAACACTTCTCCAGACTTCTGTGTAATGATACCGTGGGAGGCAAGGTATCTAAGGATACGGGCTACAAGAAGGAGTAATTGGTTAAATGAATGATTTTTTCAAAGTGCATCACATTCATTGTACGAACTCACCCGTGAAGACCACATCGGCTCCTGAAGGCTTAGCCAGCTCATTAATGGTACACGGAGCGCCTTTCTCGACCAATGTGCTGAAGATCTTCATATATGACCCAGTTTGAGCACAGCTTAGGAGCATGGGCTTTGCAAGAAGGCCAAGATTAGCTCGTGACGTGGAGTATAATCAACGTTGGATTATCCTACAGAATAGATGACTCTGTAAACCGTGTCCAGAGGCGTCTCAACTGCTGTGCTCAGCTTTTTTGCCGCATCATAGAGGCGTTGTTGAAGTGCTTTGTCCTGAGGTGGTGATGTTGACAATGCCTCAAGCTGTTCTAGCAACTTGTCAACGCTAGTGGTGGTCATGATGTTTTGTTTGTTATATTTTGGTCGCTGATCAATACGTGTGAAAGCTGATCTCTGCGTTGGTGGATATCTTCAGGCTCAAAGCTGGACCATGGGTTTTGTATCAGTCGAAGTAAGAACTCTTATAAGCAACGGCAGTAATCATCGTTTCACTGTCAGGCCACAGGGATTCGAAGCTGAACCAAACACATTGGCCTCTGGTGGGTATATTCTAGGAATGGAGCCTGTATCGCTAGCCAAATTCTCTGATTATAGGCTGTCAAGATCTGTCTTACTGCCGAAAAATTGTAAGAAACTTCCCGTGATCCACAAATCGACGGCGTAATGTGGACCTCGACGTTACGGTAGCAGGGGATATACTGCGGTGATGAGGCTTAGCATTTGACCTTGTTCTAGCGTACCCTGGGTCTTGCTGACCATTACGGACTGTGTTCCCTAAGCGATGTCTTTATCACCATCGATAATGGGGCTCGAGATTGTCCTATTGATGTGGTGCGTCTGCTTAGCTCGTGAGCTTCAGGGCAGGTCCCTTGGCAGTGTGAACCAGGCTGGCACACCAAGATTGTGATTTGCATCGCGAAAACGCTTCCAAAGTCTGTGGGGTTGTAGGATTAGGGATCTTAGCTATTTCTAGCGGGCGCCCACAATATTTACTACGATACGTTCACTTTTCTTTCTCCTATGACCTCGGTAATCGCAGCGCTGCACCCCTTGATCCACCGACAAAGCTCCCAGCACCTTAACGTCCAGTCTGATGTGAATAATGGTGAAATGCCAGCTACTGACTTGAGATCTCTGTCTTTGATATATACTCCAAATGTCATTTCTTGATAGTGCATTGGCTCTTTCGAGATGGACCGTATCAATGGATATGAAAGCACTCGGCAGATCCAGAGTTAGTGAAGGATCCGCCCTACTCCGTATGGGCTCCACGTGCAGTGTACCGAGCTTCCCGGGATCTCAAAAGATCCTTCTCGATAGGAAACAAATCCTCCGCGGCGCTTCGCTTCGTGGGACATTGCTGGTGTTGCAGGTCAAGGGATGCAGTTATACCACATGGGGTTATTCATTTAGTTTCATGTTGATCCGATAATTTAGTATGAGGAATTGCAGATATCTTGGCTACGTAGATCTATAGCCTTTGGCTAGTATCGAGAAGAAACGCTGACTTGCGCCTGGCGTCCCAGTTAAGTCGATTGGACGAGAGTCACGAGATATACCCAGATGCCCACATCTGGCCTGCTATCTCCGCTTATAGTGATGATCGTTGCTGCCTCGCCTCTGGGTGGATCCGTAGGATCTGGCTCCTAACGTACGTATACCAGGTAGGTAAGCAGAAGCCATATGCGTATTGAAAATCACGTACATTGTTATGCTTATCAACTCGCCTTCGACCGTCACCTTCTTCAACCCTCTTCCCTGGACTTATTAGAGGCGGCAACCTGAGTATTTCGATGACATGCTCTGTAACTCAACGTACGGAGACAGGTTTTGTTTCTTTGTTCCGATACATTCCTTCCCAAGATGAGCGCCAGTGAGATGACTTTTACTTCTAATGCGACTAAGGAGGACAAAGGGTGGATAATCCTTGCCCTGGGGTGGAGTCAAACCAGCGTCGCTACGGTCGTCGTCATGCTCAGATTTTACACCCGCTATCTGATGAGAGGAATAGTCATTGAGGACTGGCTGATGCTGATTGCACTTGTACGCCCTTTTCAACTTGAGCAATCACAGTTGGTCCACCTTCAATACGAGGGCAAGTGATAGTGCTGATGGCTCTCTGAGTTCTAACATACCTCTGTTCCAGCTATTGTTCGCCGGTGCTATCGGCACCGCATCAGTATTGGTGCATTACGGCTTAGGACGGCACCAAGATACTCTTTCCGAATGGGAGATTACCCAAGTCGCAAAATGGGACTGGATTCCTCAACCATTCAACATTGCGGCTCTGCTCTTCGTCAAGCTATCGATCTCGGCTTTGCTGCTCCGGTTGCTGGGACCACGCTCGAAGTGGCCCAAATGCTTCCTCAAAACCAGCATGGTCGTCTTCACTTGCGCCATGGTGACCGCTAGCATTACTACCTTTGCTCAATGTGACCCACCGCGAGCTCTTTGGGAGGAGGTACCGGGAGCAAAGTGTTGGGATGCGTCTGTCCAGGCTGGCATTGCTACATTTGGTGGCGCTCTCAGTGCTTTCATGGACTTTGCGCTGGCGCTGTTGCCCCTCACACTCATTCGTGGACTGACAATGTCCCGCAAACAGAAAGTAGCCTTGACTATTTTGCTAGGCGCCGGAGTCTTGTACGTTAGCAATGAGCTTGCTGAGTAATAACCTGCTCTACTCAATGATTCTCATCATGCCTCCTCAACATCTCCCTCATGTTCCTTGACGTCAACATGGCATTACGCTGACTCAAGCCAAATCACTAGGTCAGGAATATTCGGCATAATCAAAACTACTTTGGCCAACACTTTGGCCGTTAGGGAGGATGTTAGTTGGGAATTGGTCCCACTTTACGGCTGGGCTGGCTCAGAGGCTTTCATAAACATTATTTGTGGGAGCCTGCCGGCTCTCAAACCGCTCTACGAACGAATAGTCAACAAAAAGCCCCTTGGAAGGGAGGGACACTCCGCGTATACACACGGAATGAAGAGTCTCGCATCAACCAAGCAGAGGAGTTTGAAAATTTTCTTCCAACGAAAGTCTGGTGCTAAAAAAAAGGGTTCGGTCACAGAGCTGAATGCGATGAGGGATAGCCTGGATATGGGACATTTTGCAGATGAAGGCGACCAAATGTGGATCTCACAATCATTTGGATATTCAAACAGTGAACGCAGAGATACTACTGTAGAGGGAGTTGAGGCTGTATAGCTTGTCAAAGAATATAATACGTAATGCCGGCTACCTACCTACCTAAGTAGATACCTACCTAGGTAGGCAGGTAGGCAACAACACCGCCGTTAGGGAGCCTCCCTTGCATACCTAGTAAGACGTGGCTTGAAGAAACACGGGCAGTCATTCCCTGCAAAATCATCGAGACATCTACCCGTATGGATCTTTACAGGCCCCATATCTCACAGTTTGCCCAATTCGACACACTTAGCAATCACCTCTGCAAGGTCCTCCGCAACGCCATGCTTAGGCTTCCAGCCGAGCCTCTCCATTCGAGTCGGCTTAACCCTCATGTTCAGCCCATACGATGAGGCCAGGTGCATAACCCACGAGTCGGCCGGGGGCAACGGGGCGTCCGGGTCATACTCGCCGCCCATCTGGCTCGCCAAGCTCAAACGCGCGGCATCAGAAACCGTAATTGTACGCCTGTCGGTATGCTGTACAAGCCCGTGGGCCTTCATCGCCTCAGCAAGGAGCTGCAACCATTCCCCGTACGCGACATTCTCCGTACACCCAAAGTAGAAGGCTCTCGGCCCCCACAATGGGAATGGTGGCGCACTGTTCTCGTCGGGTCTGCCGGTCAGCTCGGACAGTGCGTTCCGGACGAGGACGAGATACTGCTCTGCAAGATCGAGCACGTGTATGGTAGCATTGCGACTCTCTCCAGGGCCGACTTGGAAAGTTCCGCCGTAGACTCGGATGGCACCACCCCAAATTGATGCAATTAAGGGCGTCGGGTGCTCCAGGGAGGGGCTGAGCCCCGAGACGCCGCCTGGAGACATGATGGCTACATGTACGGCCGCAGAGGCATCGCGAACTATCTGTGAAATGTGTTAGTTTATACTGCCAGAATGGCTTACTTTAAGCCGTCACCATTCTTGATGCACCTTGTTTGTCTTGGCGTGGGTATGAGACGATGGTAGAGCGTTAATCTCTTCGATATTGGTAAGGTCGTCCCAAAGTCGACCTCCAAATTCACCTGTTGGCTCTCCCTCCCCTTCAAGAAACGGTTAGCCATGTCTTCTGTGGGCCCGAATCAGGTTTTGAGGTGTTTTCCTGTCTACTGATGAACTAGGGGGGTTCCTACGCACAGATGAGCGTCGCACCTGCAGTGTGGATATAATATCCCTTGTTGCCAGGTGCTCTGCTGCTTAAGCCTTTCAGCATCGCTTGGATGTCCGCTTCGTGCGTGATGTCCGGCGCACAGTTAATAACAATGTTGGCATCACGGGAGAGCTGTTCGACCACATCAAGGTCCTCCGTCCGGCCGATGATGCACGATACCGTGGGATATTGGGCAGTGAGCCGAGCAGCCTGGTCTTGGGTTCTCACCAGTGCTTGGACTTTAACCTCTTCGTGAAACTCACAAAGAAGGGCGTCCAAGACGGCACCTCCGATGAATCCAGTCACTCCAAAGCTGTGGCGTGTTTGATATGGTCAGATAGGAATTCCAAGGTATCAAGGTTGGCTCCCGGAGAGCCGTTAATCTAGGATAAGCAGTACTTACAAAACAATTTGCACCATGGTTGCCAGACTCAAAATTTGTACGAGTTTGAACGTAAAGCCACATAACTGATTTATTTGGGCGTGTACGAGATGGAAGTAGGCTTGGATACCTTGGCGGAGTGAAGAGGGGGTATCCAAAACTCCAGTTTTAGTGGCACAGCAGGTGGGTCGCCTTCCAGGTTGGGGTGTATACGTGGACGCCCCTCTGGAAACGACCTCAAGGTGACCAGAATCACCAGATGGTAGGGGCATTGAAAGCAGCTCACGAGCAGGGGATTTCAATTCTTCCCCTGCGTCGGTCTCGGCTTCCGGTCTTGAGGTCTCGTTCTCTGTCTCCTTAGCCGAGATGCTCAAAGGATGGGCTCACTACATACATCGTCCGCCTATTGAAACGTAAAGCCCCTAATTGCGAATCGAGTGAGGTCTACCAGGGTTAAAATCACACGACACTTTTTTCTCTGACGATTTTCAACTTTCCTTATTCAAGCTCGTATTGTCGACAACGGACAAGACCACGATGGTTGTGCCGCCTGATCTCTTGAAGTGCGATCATGATTAAATAACACCGGCAGATCTCTGCCGTTCATCGCAGTATCCAGAGACGAACTCGCAGTCTCTGTCTCGATCTCTCTTTTTCGATTTGAATTCGTCCGACCGGTGCCATTGTTCCGAGGTAAGAAATCCTCCTAGTTAAGAACCTGTTCGAACAATTGTACAACCATGGATTTATCTTCGCAAACCTGGCCAAGCCCACTTTCGGCGTTGCGTGGGAACCTTATGCTTATCTAGGTAGAGCTCTACCGGCCATTTGAGGGTCCTGGAGTCAATCTTGCCATATCTCTGAAGGGTGACTCACGCCTACACACCTGTACTTCAGTAGAATGAGGCTCAATTTCTCCCCTTCTATCAGACAGCTGAGTTAATCTGACATGTTTAATGATTCGATTGAACCAGTTGAATGCACATACTCGCTTGCAGAGTGGTACCTAGCCCACACACCTTTTCTACTCTCTGGCAGCCGACGCTAGCTCGTAATGTCCTCAGCCGGGAAATAGCAATCAAAGCTCATTTATTGTATTAACGTAATACCAATGACATGGCATCAATTAGAACACCTAAGAATAGAGACGTAGACAAACTCATACAAAGTTGCGCCGAATGTCATGCACGGAAGAAAAAATGCACCTGGTCCCAACAGACTTCTTCTGAAGCCGTCAGACGCCCGCCGTCACCCTCAATTCAGGTAGGGTTTCAGCAGGAAAACTACGAACAAATCTTTGCTTCACATCTTTACCATCACATCTTGATCCACAGTCTGGATTGGATCATATGGAAGCCAAAAATGCAGTATTGGTGCCTTTCAAGTTCGTGAACGAAGAATCCAACTATTTATCTGCTGTCGAGTTCCGCTCGCTGCTTACCTCATTTGCCTCCCAATCCTCCCTCCACTTCTCCTTATACTCTTCCTTATCACCCGAGCTTACGACCAGTGGGTCGTAGTTCTCTGCGCGGGCTTGGCCGTTTTACTGGCTCCGTCAAGACCTTTGTCGTGCATCACCCTTCTAGCGACATCGCCGAGACGTGGGTCGACGACCGCGATATCCGGTGATGCGCCATCATTTGCCGCATTCACAAGAAGATACAACTTTTACCCTACAATCTTTCGCTGCCACAACCTAAAACTCGCTTGTTAGACGTGATATCATTAGTACCTAAGTAGAATATGTCTCGGTCTAGGACTAATGGACCATGCCCTCCCCAAGTGATGAAATGAATTTTCGGTTGTTTGCCGTCTTGAAACGGCTTTGGTAGGACTCGGCCCGCCCGCCCTGGCCCCTGCTATAATAGATACTGATGGAGGGGTTACTCTTGTTACTGTTGCGTTGGCATCAGCGGCTGCTTCTCAAAGAGGTGGCGCTCAAACGGCCGATGAGAATGATGGTTCTGGTCAGGTTCTTCGCTCCCAACAGACTTCAACAGGCGACACAAGACCGCGACATCCAGGGACATCCCACCGTACAACGCCGTCACGAAAGGGACATCTGTCTCTTTACAATGAGTGCCCCCATATCACGGTCTTGGCACGATGTGCCTAGTTAAAGAACTTTCGCGCTAGGGCCTACGTCGTACATGGGAGCAATACAGAATTGTCACCTGGGCACTTGAGAGTCGGGTTGGAATAACAACCTTGGAATGAACTTTGCCATTTTTTTCACTTTGCACCTTCAACACCGCTGAGTATTGTGCGACGGACTTTACGTAATATTTGTAGGACAACAAAGTTGCAGCCTCGTCTAAGTCGGACGTTGGCGCCACGGCGGGCGACGAATCGGAGGTTCTGTTGTACTGTACATACGGCTTGGCGCGAGAGGCTCGGCATAGCCGCGTTAACCCCCCCACCCCCCAAGCACGGTCCGGTCACAGATAGCATATCTCAGTCTCAGACACAGGTTCTTACAGGCAGGTCCAAGACAACAGGCAGTGATTTCTCAAGGCTCCAGGGGGGCGGGACCCATCTCAGCGTCTGGAGTAAATTTCAGCCGCACTCTTGGAATTACCAGCGCAGCTCAACTACTTATAGCTGTACAGTGATCTGACCCCAGGACTTCAGTGGAGCTGTATTTCCAAATTGGTACCTCGTGAGCATCCCGATCCTGAATCCTGTCTCGTTATGGGGTGAAATGGATATATAGTAAAGACCTAGGGAGGCCAGTGCTCTTGTGTACGCAACAACTAGTGGGTCAACTTTACGTATTGTTAGAGCATTCCGGCAATCACGGCTCGAGAAGGCTTGATCACGTTTGGCTATCCCAATATATCCCCCCCCAAAAAACAGTGGTGCGAGGAGTGACGAGAGTCTCGCAAAAGTTGACGTAATGCTGTACTTACTCCCGTGCTTCGACGAGCGATACGACTTTTCCCATCTGTATTGGAATCTGATTCTGAAGCGACCGGATGTTTCCTAAGGAAGTTTGCGCTCGAAGCCCTACTGCCGGCGCAAACTCTTCTCAGGTGGACCCTTAGCGCGGTCCTTCTACCCTAGTCCTACCTAAGTATTCACCAAACAATTTCTGAATTTTCCAGACTTATTACGAGGAAGGCTCCTGAGTAATACATCTGTTAAGTGACTCCGGCAAAACTAGTCCGACACATCCATGAAGGACATGGAGGATGCCAAATTATACTTACGTATTACTGTACCTACGTAGTTGCTGCCAAAATGACGCCGGGATATAAAATGCCACATGAACCCGATGGATGATTCAAAATTATGAACATTTGTAACAATTGGGAAAAGTGGTGTTCTAGAGCGCTGATATGCAATAAAATTGAAAATGTTTTCGTACATATTTACAATATAAAAGTACAAAATAAAAAGCCATGCAACGGAGGTTTCACAATATTATTGACTACTGTAGAGCGCTAGAACAAGTTTGTTTGAGAAAGTCAAAACAAGTTTGTTTGTTGCGCATGAAGGTTCAAACAAGCGGCTCATTTCGACTGCATGCACCTGGATTCGACACACTAATCATAGACTAGCGAATAAAGCTGATTGATTCGTGTTTTATCCGTCGCTTTCGCTTGTGGGCGCTGCCACGAACTGCCCCGAGTCGCTATTATTATAGATGTGAGATAATGCCAGTGGCCGACATGTCCGAGGCAATATCCGACTGAGCCTGTAAATCCAAAAGCCCGCAACGATTCAGGGGCTGTGAAACTTTGCACACAGGTGTAGGTCCCCTGGTGCGGATCTGAGATGGCAGAATCGGGCAGCTTGATGCAATCATAAAGTGCGCCCGCCAGCCTAGGCGGGTTTGCCGGTTACGCATGCTTCCCGATGTGGGGGCGCAGCGTATTCCCTTGCAAGGAGAATTTACTTGTATCAAGAGCGGAAACTCCCGTGAACACTACCGACCCCTCCTTAAGCAAGCATAAACAGGGTTGGTCAGCACCATCGATGCTTTGAGTGGCTGCTCCGTGGTACTGTGGTACAAAATTGGAGTCATGGACTGGTAGCCGAGAGATCGTACCCACTAAATTGCATTGGCGAGATTGCTTATGCGCACGGAGTGTAGTAAAGCAGCCCAGGACCCTGGTGGATCGCCTCCAGTGGACTACGCCAGTCGCCACGCGTTCGACAGCCTATCCATATGTCCCTTAGTTGGTCGGTGTAGTGCCTAGTCGGCGATTGACAGCGGAACTACGAAGGGCCTAGCAATATAGGAGAAACATGTGAATCCATAAGGTAGTTTTACGAATACATTATAGACACGCCAAGATATATAAGACTAGTGGTTCATCGCAACGCGGCAATATGGACAGGGCAAGAACTTTCATTCGAATTAAGATTCTTCTTTTTCCGAAACAATGTTCTCCACTGCCCGGGTCGCCGCCCTCCTTGCGTGCGCCACAGGCTGCATTGCCCAGTCCAGCAGCAGCACGCCGACAGCCACAACCACGACGGCAACATTCACTACATACACTGGAACGGCCGAATCACCCGTTGTGTCTATCAACCAGTTCGGTTCCATTCAAGGCAACCGGTCTTCATACATAAACACAACCTACAACTTCAAGGGCATCCCATTCGCAAATTCGTCCCAAGAGTACAGATGGCACCACCCTGGTCACGTCACAAAATGGTATGACCTCAAAGAGACGACGAGCTTTGGACCGGCCTGTCCGCAGGAGGGCGTCGACGATTGGGATGAGGATTGCCTCACTCTGAATGTCTGGACTCCCGGCAACGCGACCTTTAACGATGTCTACACTGGAGACGACTTCACCGGCACAAAGCCCAATGCCAATGCTAGCGCATACCCTGTCTATGTATGGATTTATGGCGGACGATTCGCAGGCGGAGCTGCAAGCGACGCCCTGTACGACGGTTCCGGGTTGGCTGCCAAGGGCGTTGTTGTCGTGTCAATGAACTACCGTCTTGGCGCATTGGGCTGGCTGGCGCACCCAGAGCTCAGCGCTAACTCGACAAGTGGCACGTCGGGCAACTATGGTCTCGTTGACCAGCAAGCGTCCCTGCACTGGGTGAATGAGAACATTGCCAACTTTGGCGGAGATCCTTCCCGAATCACCATTGGCGGACAGTCCGCTGGTGCTGGCAGCGTTATCGACCATGTATACAGCACCTCGCTCGCCGATGACCTTTTCGTGCAGGTTATTGCTGAGAGCGGTGTTCGGGCTCCTCGTGACCCCATGACAGGCAGCCTGGCGCCTAGCTATCGCCAACTAGCCAAGGCCGAGGAGCAAGGCTCCGACTATCTGACAAACACGCTCAATGTCTCCACTATCACCGAGGCTCGTGCGTTAGATGTTACTGCCTTCCTGTCTTCAGGTCAACTGTCCGACACAATCTTTGAGGGGACTGTCTTTGAGAACAACACGGCCTACACTGAGCCCCCTCTGTTCCGTCCCGTGCTGGACGGGTACGTCTTACCTGCTAGCTACGACACGATCCTCGAAGCCGGCAACTTCACCAATGCCAAGATCCTGACCGGAAACAACAAGGACGAGAGCGGTGCCAGTGTCAGCCCTGGATATACTGTCGCCACTTATACTGCTGCGATGCAGGAGATCTTTGGCAGTGTTGGCTTAGCTGAGGAATTCTTCCAGCTCTACTCAGCAGGCAACACTAGCGACGAGGCGAACAACGCAAGCAACACCTTTTTCCGTGACCAAAGCAGGACCGGAACCCACCTGTGGGCTAACGAGTATACTGCGGGATGCGAATTGGCTGCGAACTGCACGGTGGTATGTCGCTTCCCACTCATTGGCTTGACGATTCACGATCACTGACATACTCTTCTTAGTACAACTACTATTGGACTCACGCACCGCCCGGCCAGAGCAACGGGGCCTACCATATGAGCGAGATCAACTATGCCTTCAACAACCTCTACGCAACTGACTCGCCATGGACTGCCGACGACTATGCCATTGCTGACAAGCTTTCTGACTACTGGGTAAACTTCATTAGCACTGGTAACCCGAACGGTGGAAACCTCACGAACTGGCCAGCCAACGCCAATGGAACCGCTCAGACCATGGTGCTTGGAGACTCTTGGGGCGTTGAGGACGTCGCATCTAGCGAGGAAAAGATCACCTTCATTGAGGATTTCTTTTCCAACTTTGCTGCGTGGTAAATAGTCGTATACAAATTAAACTGTTTAAAGGCTAGCAGCCTTCGTGCTTTGATCATCAACCTGTATCAAGCAAATGCAAGCTGTAATAAATCGCACTGAAGTAAAATCATGTCACATCGAAAGGCGACTTGCCCATTATCTCTAGAGCTAAGACCGTGCGACACTACGAAATAAATATTGTCGTCATTATCAGATGCTTGGCGCGTAGCTTTTCCTCCAGCCTCGAAACATGACAAGCTTGTGCCTGGTCTTCCAGGGTTCTACCTTTCTTCCATATTCTTGTTCTGATCGGAAACCAACCAAAGTCTCGCAAGCTGCTAGCCCTCTTACATGTATAGATCCTTGGAGTACCTATCTTCACCGAAAGCAAGATGGATACTATGACTCAAGCATGACTTTTGGTCTATTATTGTAGGTCTGGGTGGTGGATACTCGTATCTTCTTGTATTTACTTTGATCATACGTGAAACAAATGCGTCGAGTTTTCAGTCGCGGTTTTCAACATTTGAGATCGACCCGCCGGTGATCCTGCTCCTAGCAAATAAATGGTTCCATGATCCTCCTTGCACTGTGGCTGGGATACATGATTGCTATCCGACGGTACCGGAATTCGTAACGAGTCTGATTCCCAAGTGGCAGATATTGCAGGAGGAGGATCATCAGCTTCGAATATTCTTGCTATTCTTATAGAGTATGTATACTACGATCTAGATATTGTCGCGGAGCCTGTATTCGAAAAGCCGCCGCTATAGGAAATACGGAAATTAGACTACGGCTTCTCAAATAGCGAGGACACTCTAATTCCAAGCTTCAAACTCTGGTGGATCCAGAAGGAATATGCATGAGATGGCATGAAGACTATGTGTATGCTGAAGGAGGGGCTGATGACGGCGACATGATATAGTTGTAGTAATAGAGGGATCTCTTTGGAGTACCAGGAGGTCGCTCAGGAAGATGCAGAGAACTTTCAAGCATGGCGTTGACCTTATGGTCAAGGTTGTTCCTCGGGTTGGGAGGGAGTAGCGGCGTGCACTCATAGAGAAAATGGCCTTGTCAATCTCCAGTTTGGGTACCTAGGTATTGACAGCATAACGGAGCGAAACGAATGAGGGGTGGTTTTTGTTTGCAGTAATATGAGGTAGGCATGAAGGGAAGGCGACCGAGAGAGGTTAAGGGCAAGCCATGTATGCTGTCAGGTATATAGTGTTCTAAGGATTTTAGAGGAGGTATAAAGAGCTGCTCTTGATAGCATAGATGTACTTATTCAGGATTACAGCTTTCAAGTAAATATTATTTTGTGTGCTTGAGACTGCCAAAGCATCGTTCTCATTACCTGCAACTGTGCAAGGCAATGATATCTAACGTTACAAATTCTTTGCCAAGTAATTCATACTTTAGCCATTGAGCCCATGTTACACTTCCTCACAGGGCAGTCATCGGGCAGTCATCGTAGCCTCCAACCCCTTAAACTCAATGCTCGGCATTGAAACATGATAATCATGAACAAATGCCACATCGCTCGCCTCAGTCTTCCACAACGTCATATCAAAGCCCTGAACCAGGGCTGCAGTCACCAGATACATCTCGGCACGTGCCAGCTCGATGCCAAGACACTTTCTGCTGCCTTTGCCAAATGACATCTGGTATTTCTGGAGCTTGCGGCCCTCATCACCGAGCCAGCGTTCCGGATCGAAGACGAATGGGTCGGGGAAAACACTCGGTGCGGTATGGGCGCTCAAGGTAGTTGTGCTCATGGGAGTACCGGCGGGAATCTTGAAGGACTTTCCGCTGTTTGAAGCTGCATAAGATGTAGGGGTATATATAAGTGTTTCCCGAGCGATACGTGCTGTTCTGGCCGTGACACCGAAGGAGAGACGGTGAGCTTCCTCGATGACCGCGGTGAGATATGGCAGTTGCTCAAGTTGGGTCCACGACGCAGGTTGTGCGACGGTGCCGAGTTCTTCTCGTAGCTTGCTCAAAATATGTGGATTGGCCAGCAGGTGGTAGAATAACATGTTGAGGGACTTGGCTGGTGATTCAGTTCCTGCGAGAACCAGAAGTGCACCTTCTTGCTCAAGTCGGAGTAAAGCCTTCTCTGGTGCGGGCAAAATAGGACTGTCGAGCACAGTATAATATACAGATTTGGCACTCGACGAATCGCTACCGGCCCCAGAAGCTTTGGCTTTCATAATGCCTACTAGTTCGGCTCGGACTCGCTGTGTCTTTAGTATTAGAACAACATGCCAATAATTTTCAGGGTAACACATACATCAAATAGGTCTAGCATATCTATCAATCCAGGTGGCATGATAGGCCTGCTGATGGATTGTGGGAGAGATTCTAGGAAGTCGGGAATGAACGGGAAGTGCTTGTTGAGATGAATGCCCATCATGAGCTCGTAGCTGTTATGTCGTAATGTGGCGGCTTTCTGTTCATCCGAAAGGATGTCTGTCCTCTGAGAGAACAAGAAGTTATTTACAACACTAGCCACTGTTAGGATCATCCTTCGTCCGAATTTGAAGGGAGCTTACTCATTGGAGAAGGCGAAGAAGACATCCGAAAGATTGACTGGCGTCTGTTTGGAGGCATGCTTCGAAAGCAATTGACAAAGCTGTTGAACTTTCTCGGTAATCGTCGGCTCGAGGAAGAGCACATTGCGTTTGCTGAAGAATGGGGACAGAGCTTCACGTCGTTTGCGATGGACATCAAGACTGGGAGTAGTGCCAACTCCACCGGGAACCCGCAAAGATCTCAGTTGGTACTCATACTTGTCTCTTGGGGACGAAGAAGGGGCATAAATGGTGTCGAGGAATCCAACATCAGAGATGTGAATCTCGTCCGGGGTGACCCGGATGATTGGTCCTGCGAGGTAAATCAGTGATGCTGCTGGTGAACTACACGTGCGCACGTATTGGGCTTACCGTATCGTTTGTGCAGCTCCTGGATTTTGAATACATATCGTCCGGGTTGAATGGAGTCGAAATAGAATTCATACCACCAGGTAAGAGCCGCAAGTCTCGGGCCAGGAATATGAGCCAAGGGGTGAAGGAACAAACGGCGTATGGCACCCCCGATCGTCAGCAGGGCGGCCACAAGCACCGTCGTCAGAAAGACTTGAAGGGCAGCCATGGCAAGTTCTACGCCGCCACGCTAATGGGACGGGAGAGAAGACGAGAGGGCAAGAAGCTGCGGAGTAGATGTGGACGACGAAAGTCGAATTTGGGAGGCGCGGGCGGGGCGGGGATGCGTTTGCGTTGGTTGCTTTTGGCAGCGATCCAGCTGTGGTCACACCAGCCATAGCCGCTTACCCTCAGCCCCCAACACAGGGAGCCAACGCCGAACGCCACTTACGCCTCAGACCTTCACGTACTTTTGTCTTGCACGCCTTGATGCCAAGTACGTACATCTACATTATTGAGTACGTGCACTAGTGTGTAGTAGTGCAAGGAATACCTATATCGAAACGGTCACCGTAGTTGACCGACGCCGAGTGCTGCTGACTGCATGCAGCAGTACTACCACCCACCAATCAGCCTCGTACCGGTCAACTACAAGAATTTTCGGTGGCCATGCAGCCACAATAAGTTATCAGGTGCCAACAAGAGCGAGACATCTGAACCCCTCCACTAGCTGCTTACTGTACTTGGGAGTATTTGAAAAAGTCCCCCGGATTCCACGCTTATCGTTACATGTATCAAATCCTCGGGTGACTTTATTCTTCCATGGTTCCAACGTTTTTCTGACTTTCTTCGTCAGGCAACCAGAAAAAGCCGAAAAGCTTTCGTGCAGCAGCGTTTGAGTAGCAAGCTTGCTGACGCTCGACAAGACTTCAGAGCTGTTTCCCCAGTATCCAAGCACCACCGTCAACATGGACGGCCCTCCAGTCATGACAGATTATTATACCACTCCGGCATCAATCATCTTTATCAGCATCTTCTTTCCCATCCTCGGCGCCATTTGTGTAGCTCTACGTTTCTACACTAGAGCTAAGGCGAAGAGTGCGCTTTGGTGGGACGATTGGCTATGTATTCCTGCGCTGGTATGCACACGCAATACATTCCATTCAGTTCAAAGTACAGGCTAACTAATTGTGCCCAGATTTTCGAGCTTGCAATGGCGGGGCTCCTGATATGGGGTTTTTCGAAGAAGGCGTTGGGGAGGCATCTCCCTGTCCCAACTGACCCAAGTCCAGATGCATATTTGTTCTTCACTTCGCCCCAACAAATCATTCTTCAGAAAGTACGTATTCTGAGATCAATACCGGGTCACCTAGTCACGATCTGACTATTTCTTGTCACAGATCCAGTATTTCTTCGACCTCATTGGAGTTTTTGCATTCGGGACGCTCAAGCTCAGCATCCTGTTCTTCTACCGCAAGATCTTCTGCGTCAGCAAGAAAAACAAAGATGCTTTCAATATCATTACAATTTCCATGATCGCCATAGTCATCGTATGGACTTTGACTTTCGGAATCGGAGCCATCTTTCTCTGTGGAGCTCGTCCTGCATACGCGTGGGCACCTGTGGCTCTCGTTGCGGAGCATTGTACTGCGCAGCTACAATTTCTCGAGGCATATGCTATCTCCGATTTCATCATGGATTGTTTCATCTGGTCGCTGCCAATTCCCAAAATTTGGGGGTTGCATATGGCTGCCAGCAAGAGATTGAGTGTCATCGCCATCTTTCTTGTCGGTATACTGTAAGTTTTCAGGGCCTTCTCCCTCTCCTGTGTAGCAGTATGGAGCTCTAAGTCATGAATAACATCATTGATAGCACAATCGGAGCTTCCGGCGCAAGAATGGCCATCTACATCATCTACGTCGTCAACGCATTTGCCCAATCCGACGGCGAAAGTACGGATCTCCTCCCCGATCCCCTGCTCACCCACGAATTCATACTAACATGTGTCAGAAATTATCACTTACCTCCTCTTCTGGACCATGATAGAATGCGGTCTCGGGCTTATGGTAGTATGTCTACCTGCGCTACGTGCTCCCATGCGCACCTTCTTCACTGCCATGTCGCCAGGCTCGTTGATCAGCGGCATCAAATCCGCCTTTACAACGCGCTCGCTGAAGACTCAGGAGAGTCTGGAAGCAGGTGTCTACCGGCTCGATAGTGTCGATCAGTCGCACAAAGCGTCGACTTCTGAATGGAGTCGCTATGGGCCGACGGAGGGCGCGCTGTATACTTCTGTCGTTGGACCCACTGACTCTGATTCCTTGGTGAGACAGGTGAAGCCGATGAATGGAGCAATTCATGTTAGGAGGGAGATGCAGCAGTATTGAAGGGAGCTCTAAGACGCTGCCTGTATCGAGTCTGCTGTGAAGGCCTCCCAAAAACATGCTGTATGTAGCATTTCTCGCGAGTCGTGTCAACGATGTAAATCACATCTAGCAAGCTCGGGAAGTAGTGCAGAATCCAATCATAGCTATATAAAGCAAGAGCCATGTTCAAGTTTGCAAATCCAATCTGCATTCTGTACAATCAGTCTGTCTCCACTTCCACAGGACAGTAGGTGGTACCATAAAGCTAACATAATTATATGCAATTTCCCTGTCTCATTCTATCTACACATTCACAGCCCCTCAAGATCCGCGCAATGGCCAGTAGGCCAACAAGCCGTATGCTCCTTCGCAAACTCCGTCAAGGCATCCCAATCCCTACACAGCCGAAACTGACCATCCCCTGTCAGCTTGGACTGATAGGGCGCATACAGCGGGTTATCATTCGCGCGGCATTGAATCTCTTGCCGAAGCGCATCGTAGCAGTGATTGATATGGATGGCTTTCTCGTCCACGGACTTGCCTGCCATCAGGTCTTGGATCACCTCCCGCAGGTATATCTGCTCGCGTGTTAGTTAGACTTCGAAATACCATATGGTTTGGGCTGTTATAGAAGGGAGGGTTACTTGTTGCATACCACACAGTGCAGCTCGTGAAAGCCTGCAAGTACATAGACCCCCTTCTCCGCGTCGTCGGGAAAGTCCTCGGCGGCAGGGAGGCCAGCGCGTGCAGCCTCGCGGTGCGGAATGGCGACGAACCCGTTGGTGGTGAAGCCGCTCCATGCGATGTCGGATATGGATTGGTTCACGTTGCTGTATTCCGTGTAGGTGTGGAATTGTTTCCACGATTTTCCTCGCGAGTATATACTGGCTTCCAGATCTTTATTAGTGTGTGTTTTTGGAAGCGTGTCGGACTTCTATAACTCACTGAAGCCATGGTCGTCTACTGCAAGCTGCAGCCGCCGGATTTGGGTGTATAGAGAGACGTTACAGGTGACGAGGAGTAGGGAGAGGAGAATCAGTGGTGTGGGTTGGAGAAAGAATGGGTGGCGTCGTGAGGACTCCATGGAGTGCTGATTCTCCGGTTTGTGGTCGGCGGCTGGGGTTCTTTCAAAATTGAACCTGATCTTGAAGTCGCTCCAGGGGGGACATTGCGATAGCTGTTCGCCAGATGCAGGTTCCGACTTTTACGTAACCGAGAATTAATTACAGAAGACATCGCATGCGACTGAAGGTATCTGCCCTTCGATTGCACAGCCCCAGCTGAGATAGGAGTCCTGCTGGATATTACTTGCATACGGGTGATGTTGGCAGAAACAACGACCTGTGTTCAGCATGTGCAAATCGCACCTATCTCAGCCAGGTTTTTTACTTCCGTTACTTGAGAAACGTAGACCAACAAATCAGCCGATCTTTACTCCCTGCCAAACGCTCCGTTTTGAGCCTTCAGTGCACGCGATTTGCTGCATGCTTATACGAAGAGGCTAACGGAGCTTATAAGTAGCAAGGTACCTGGTACCATGCTACTTACATTGCTATGCCTCTCGAAATACTTATAATCACCAGAGCAAGATTTTTCCATCCACTCTCTTCGGGCGCTGACATCTACCCAGGGAGGGATATTGAAGAAGTAACTTCCAGTGCGTTGGCCGTAATACCACCCTCCAACGTCAGCCTCCGGAGGGTTTAAATTCGAAAGTGACACCGGGCATGCCCCACCTCCACTACCTCTATAGCGTGGCCCCCAAATTCATATGTAGTACAGTATTTGGGATCACGCATTGTGTCTCATGCCCCCCCCCCCTTCCCTCCACCTCTATGGCTTGGCCCCCAAACTCATATGTAGTACAGTCATCAGGATCACACATTGTTTATGTTGCAACGTTTTGATATAACGTGAGCGAACACCGCCAACCAGGCTGCAAGATATAAAAGACCTACCTCTAAATAGTCCCATATTACAGGGTGAGGCTGCACTCATCCGCAAGTCCACATCAGCAATAAACTCGACAACGCAAACTTCAAGTCCGCTCCATCAATCCTCTTCTACAAGGAATCATGAATTACTTTCTCATCTCCCTCGCCAGTCTTGGCATGATCAGTCAAGTCGTGGCTCTGCCACGTGCAGGTATGTTGATTATGCGAGTTCAAATTCGTATCCTTCTTTGCTGATGAAAATCTAGGAGCCACCAGTATCGCTCCCGTCGGCGAAGCCCTCAAGCGCGGTGAGGAATCTGTCGATGGTGGCCAAATCGCTGAGGGCTGGAAACGCAATGAGGAAGTCGTCGATGGTGGCCAAATAGCCGAGGGCTGGAAACGCAATGAGGAAGTCGTCGATGGTGGCCAAATCGCTGAAGGCTGGTAGGCCATGTTCGGCTGTGTACCTAAGTACCCGGGGGGGGTGGAGAAGGGATATAATTTCCAGACCGGGACACATCATTTGTAAGACAGTCAGTGGCAATGAAAACTCGATGCGTGACAATGCACGATTATGTATTAAGAAATGATCTTTTTCAAGCTATAGAATTTGTGACACATTTCATAAATCGAGAGACAGAGACGTGATTAGTAGTGATTGAGAGCCGTAGACTTCAGGTACGGGCAACCTATAAATCGGGATATAACGAACGCGAGCTTGGCGTATTAGTCAAATACAGTGGAATAGCATTATGCCCGTGGCTGTTCTTATGTAGATATTTATCTTCGAGCGAATTTAGGGCTGTATAGCTACTCTGGACAGCTGATTCTTCCTCTCTACCAACTCCTGTACATTTTCCGAAACCAAACAAACCATCACAAAACACCCGATATGCCATCATCGGTGATCTCGCAGTGATTGAAATGATCAAACAACGGAATTGGATGATCACCGTCTGCATAGCACGCCGTGTTTTCTCTCGCCCACTTCTTCCTGCTCTCCCAATCAACACATTTCCGCAGCTGCCCATCCCCCGTCTCGTTGCGACCCCAGGTATACAGCAAAGTATCCCCGGAGTTACCACATATTACATATTGCAACAAACTATCGAAACAATGTATTGAATGCGGCATTGGTACACTTGGAGTCTTGCCCGAGACGATTTCGGTGAGGGTCTTGCGGATGATGGTGAGACAGTGGAGCTGATGGTATCTAGAGACAAAAACGTCAACAACTGCATGCACTGCGTTTATGGGGGATATAGAGAGACTGACGCATCGATAATGTAGACACCTTTTGAAGAATCCGAAGGAAGGCCCATGCTGGCGGGGAGATTGTGCTCTGCAGCCCACGTATGATTGACAGCTACAAATCCAAACGCTGGCACAATTCGATCCCAGGCCGCATTCACAGCGTCTTTAGCTCCCGGGTCTTTGGAGCTGTAGACGTCAGAGACCCAATGAAATTGTCTCCAGCGCTCATCATCCGATGTCAGACCTGTGAATATGAGCTATTATCTCCCTTTTAGAGTTTTGACGACACTTACGATAGTCTTGGACTTGTGCGCCTGTACCCCCTCTAAATGGCTTCAGAGAGTGCTCGAACGTGAGGAATGCACACACGACACAGAGGCATAAAATTGCCAGCTCTCGCCAGTAATTAACCAGGTGCGTGAAGAAATGAGATCCTGGGGCCCTACTTCCTGAAGATGTCTTCTCGCCTGAGTCGTTGTCGTCGCCCAGTAGGGTGTACCGAGCTGTTGGGAGTCGTAGATTTGGAAACATGATGCTAAAATAAACCGTTACTCGGCACCTGAAGAAACAAAAGTCTACCGAGGAGACAAGCTGGAATTCTAGCTCACAGAATAAGTCCTTCGATAATCCTTCGACCGTCCTGGTGATAGATGATCCGGGCGGGTACCGGGACGGGCTCGGGGGTTATCATCACAGCCCCCAAAAACGGTGATAACATAGCTACGCCCAGTCTTAGATACGGTGAGACTGGTCTTCGGAGACTTTTTTTCATCTACTACCGGAAAGCCTAGCGCTGATAGCGCTGCTGTCTTGGCTGTGTGGCAATTCGGCCTACGGCGCAGTTCAACGGTGCACCCTTGTCACAGGGCTGAGGGACTAGTCACATCCCCACAGCGGCACGGTCCTATCCCGCTGCACGGCCTGGGGTATCAGCTGGGTTAGGCTGCATAGGGCAAAACTTAAAAACACAGTAGACGGAGGCTAAAAGTCATGCATATCAGATTCACCGGGGCGGTGTATTTCACGAATGTCAATAGGAATCTATTACCTGCACTTCCCTACCAGGCCTCCTATATCTTCTGGCTATAGAAACAGCAGTGATGTGACTACGACCAACGTGAAAGCACATTTGCCTACCTAGGTATGTACTAATACTTATCCGGGATTCTTGTAAAGCAAAACGAGGCACTAAGCAATAGCAACAGATAGGCCCAGAGATAAATGGGTCATGAAAAGCCCTGGTGGGATGCTATCCCGCGGGCGGTGGCTGACGTCCACGCGGCACAATCTCAGCCATAGATTCATCAAGCCACAGCTTCATCACACTGTTGCAAGTCTTTGGTTAACACCTAGGTAGTGATCCTCCCGGACAACGGCTGCCGTCAGCAGCACAATCGCAGCCGGAGATTCATCACACTCTGCAAGTCATCGATTATTGGTGATCCTCCCGCACTTGAACGGCTGCAGTCAGCGTCTTAGCCTTGTGTAAATACACCAGCGTAAATTTCTTATTTTTCCCATCTTTGTGCAACTTCGTAATATCTGCGACGAAATATACCCCCTCCACCAATCCCTCGTCGATAGCTGCAGTTGATAGCTGTAATGCAATACTGAAGTGTTGTTAGCGCTTGAAGATGCCCCGAAGTGTCACTGTTGGCGAATCCCGGATCAATACTACTAGGGCCGCTGGAGCCGTTCTGGCCCAAGCCCCAAGGTCAGCACTTAATATTACCACCGAGCATTTCTCCGCTCGGCAAGATGTCGAACCATCGAGTTACTAACAAATACTAGGCCGGTGAGAAGTCCTAGACACACAAAATGCAATACTCCTACCGGCGCCACAATATACTCCCTCTGCCAACTTCCACCAGTCAGTCTTAATGCTGTATAGCCTCATCTGTGCATTTAGCCCGCAATTGATTGGGTATGTGGCGTTGCCGGTCAAAGGAATTGTGTATCAGACTATAGGTAGATGTGACTTAAGAATAATTACCTCAACTTTCTTTTGGCGCCAAACGTGCGCAATTAACACGGCAGATCTACTAACTAGTGGCGGCGTACTCTTAGCCGCCGTTGCCTGGTCCTGCCACACACCCGGGGAACTTCATCGGCGTTCCGTTCCAGTTCTTTCAGGCAGCAGGTATGTTCATATCACACCGGTCCCGATAGATTGATTTTGATCCGAGGACTGTGTGTGGATGGGCCGAGAAGGATTCA
Source organism: Gnomoniopsis sp. IMI 355080 (assembly GCA_027946555.1). NCBI lineage: Eukaryota > Fungi > Ascomycota > Sordariomycetes > Diaporthales > Gnomoniaceae > Gnomoniopsis > Gnomoniopsis sp. IMI 355080. The sequence continues at coordinate 19,422 of JAPEVC010000084.1, read as the reverse complement.
CAGTAAGCCCTGAGTAGGTACGTAGATACAACGCAGCCACGACTATGCAAGACTACGCGAGGCCGAGGAGCACGCCGAGTCCATACGACGGGAGCAGATGATGGCTATCTGTAACTGGCAACTTCCCAAGTAGGCGTGTACCTTTATCTGACCCTGCCTGACGGAGAGGGCCAGTACTATTGCAGCACTTACCATAGCTCTTTGATTCTGATCCTTGTCGGATTGCACCATCTACAACACATAACGCAAGGAGCCATGAAGAACCCGCCCAGCTACGAATGTCTGAGTGAAGATGGTGACGACGAGAAACTACTGCCCCATGATGATGACATCGCGGAGCCCACTATACGAGACAGATCCCTGAACTGGCGTTGTTTCTTTGCTGGGATTTTCGTCGGTATCCTCTTTAGTCTGCTTGCTTTCAGTACCGTTGCATCTGTTCAACCCAAGAACAAGTGCACACAAAAGATGAGTACCTGGTCTCCAGCGCTCGAGATCTTCGACGACAACGACCTGGAGATCCAGCGCTTCAACGGGACGCTGAGAGTCCCCCACGAATTCAGTGCGGCACCGAGTGATGAGATCGATGAGAAGTGGGACAAGATCACTTTTGCCAAAGGAGGCCTGATGCGACTGTCAAAGGACGATGTGGACAGAATCAACGCTTCGGAGTATGCGGCCGAATATACCAAGGAGATGGGCGGTGGGTACATGGGTGCCTTTGAAGTGTTCCATGGACTCCACTGTCTGAATATGTTGCGTCAAGCATCGTATATGGATCACTATCTGCCAAAGAAGAAGGAGTGGAGGGACGATCCTGAGACGCTGAGGTTTCATCTGGGTTAGAACTTAGCCCTTCAAAGCCGAACGAAGAGCTGCGCTGACCTTGAATTGCAGACCACTGTATAGATATGCTGCGACAAAAGGTAAGGCAGGCTGGGCGACTCATTTGGGTAAAACCACTGACATGCCCTTAGCTTATGTGCGAGCCTGATCTCGGTATGGTGACATATGTTTGGACAAAGGGCTTCGAACAAGCATTCCCCGACTTCAACGTGTATGTACTCCTATGCTGACTTCACTTGTACTATCTGACACTTGCTATGAGCAGCATGCACAAGTGTCGACCATACTCAAAAGTACTCGACTGGGCTGAGGAGCACAACGTCCATAGTCTTAACGTCTCAGGCTTTGTACGTGTCCCAGGAGCTCTTGAAAAAGAAGGACGCCCTTGAAAGAGTAGTAATCTCGATGGATGTATGGCGGGGATAGTGACGTCCTCTAGTTGTAAGTTGGGTTTAAAGAGATGAGGAACGTTTGGGCCACAGGCGCTCCACAATGATGTTTTAGATTTTTTTTTTGAGGTAGCTGTGTTGCCGTGATACATATATGAAAGGCCAGACTTGTATAGAAAGCAAAATATTAATAAATATTCGACTTCTTATTTTTTTTATCATTATTTATAATTTCGGTATTTAGACATTTATACTTTTCATTTTAGCAGTCCTGGCTGCAAGTGATACCTACCCAATTGCCTGATTAGATACCTTGGGATAGGAACGGGACTAGATACTGCATACTTATCGAAACATCGCGAAGACAAGAAAACACCCACTCACTGAGGCCTCCCTTGCGTGGACTCAAAAGGAACACTTCTCAAAAATACGTTTACAGCATGAATCGCAATACGAGTAAGCAGGTGGCGACTGCCAAGTCACAGCACCACTAATAAATCATTTCGCAGTTATGTGTCCACGCAGCAGTGGGCCTGATGAACTTTTGGTGGGTATTTTTTGGGTTGAGAGCCTGCAGGGCGGTTGATTACGTGATCATTTCAACGTCCACCATGACTCTGAGCCACGATCATCAGCCCTCAACACCTTGTGACATGTCGATTTGCTGCAAAGTCTACATTTGATGTGGTTGTAAATTTGAATCAAGTCAATCACTCACTTGACACGACCAATCTCCACCGTTGCAGTTGCTTCCAACCCCCAAGAGATCGCCGCCCTCCCCCCAACAAAGCCTGAGCGCGGTTGACCCCTCACATTACCATAATAGTAAGGTTTTCGAGCAATAATGGCCTTCACATCCCCACAACCGCCCGGTTACCCATCATCATCATCACCCCCGGACAACGCCACCCTCTTCCAGGCCTTTGAATGGTACCTCCCGTCTGACGCAGCGCACTGGCGCCGTCTAGAAGCCGCGTTGCCCGCGCTTCAGCACCTGGGCCTCTCGTCCCTGTGGCTTCCCCCAGCTTGCAAGGCCGGCTGGTATACTGGCAACGGCTACGACATTTACGACCTGTACGATCTGGGGGAATTCCACCAAAAGGGCGCCGTGCACACCAAGTGGGGCACCAAAGCTGAGCTGGTTGCTTTGGCAGAGCGTGCGCGCGAGCGCGGCATGGGGGTGCTGTTTGATACGGTCTTGAATCATCGTGCCGCGGCTGATGCGGCCGAGGAGGTGGCTGCTGTCAAGGTGGACCCGAAGGGTAGGTGAATTCCCCTGCGTTCTCTGGGGTGTGGTTCGCGGAATGTCTACCTACCTGACTGGAACACCGAGAGGGAGTGGTGGCTTCGGAGTGCTGATTTGTTGTGTAGATCGGACAACCGCGGTAGAGGAGCCCAATGTGATTGAGGCTTGGTGCATGTATGAATTTCCTGGAAGAGGGGATGCCTATAGCCCTTTGAAGTGGGATAAGCGCCACTTCAACGGCATCGACTATGACCACAAGACCAAGACGAATGGGGTGTGGAAGTTCGAGGACAAGTCGTGGGCCGAGGATGTGGATGAGGAGCTGGGCAACTACGACTACCTGTGAGTGGGGCGGCACTCCGGTCAATCAGACTGTTTCCCCCCGATAACCTGTGCACAATGGTTGACAATGGCTTGCCCACAGGATGTTTGCCAATGTCGATCACAGCCACCCAGAGGTCCGCCACGACCTCTTCCACTGGATCCAGTGGCTCGCGTCCCAGATGCCCCTGAGTGGGCTACGGCTGGACGCCATCAAGCACTACTCGGCCAAGTTTCTCAAGGACTTTGTCAGACACATCGACGCCACGGTAGGCCGGAACTGGTTCCTTGTCGGGGAGTACTGGCGGGAGGATTCCGAGGTGCTGGCCAAGTATATCGAGTACATGGACCACCGACTCTCGCTGTTTGATGTGCGGCTGGTGTCCAACTTTTCGCGCCTTTCCATGTGTCCCAATTCGGACCTGAGGAGTGTGTTCGAGGGCACTTTGGTGGAGTTGAAGCCTGCAAATGCGGTGGTGAGTTCTGACGGGATGTTTCTGGAGGGGGGGGTGTATATGCTGACTGATGGCGATGTAGACGTTTGTTACAAATCACGACACGGTCTGTATCTTTGCAAGTTCCCCCAAGTTTGTCCCAACCCGCTGACGTAGCATCTTCTTAATACACAGATGGAAGGCCAATCACTAGAAGTACGTCTCCGTCCACCCAATTCATTTCACGGAACCATACTTACACACACCATCTTCCTTCCAGACCCCGGTAGCAGCCTTCTTCGCCCCGCTAGCCTACGCTCTCATCCTCCTACGCGCCACCCCTTCCCTGCCCTGCGTCTTCTATGGCGACCTCTACGGCTACACCAAACCCCACGGGCCCGGCTTCATCCAGCCGCTCCCTTACCTCCCTCTCCTCCTTCTCGCCCGCAAGCTCTATGCCTACGGCCCGCAGACGGACTATTTCGACGCACCCCACTGCATCGGCTGGACGCGTGCCGGTCACCCAGGGTGTCACCCTTCATTCGGCGACAACAAAGGCGCAGGGCTGGCGGTGGTCATGACGAATGCGAGGCGCTGGGTGAGTAAGTGGATGTTTGTGGGGCCCCAACATGCCGGCGAATGCTGGACGGACGTGTTGGGTGGGTGTCCCGGGGAGACGGTGGTGGATGCGAATGGTTGGGGGGAGTTTAAGGCTGCGCCGAGGAGTGTGGCAGTGTGGGTGGCTAGGAATGCGCCGCGGAGGGAGGAGATTGATATTTGTGACTTGTGAGTTGGAACCCTCCCTAATGTGTGATCTGAGACAGAGAGAGGCTGATGCGGTGTGTAGTGATTGTGATATCTACGGGCAGGGCTTCCGACGACAAAAGGCTGCCACGGCGAATGATTTGTATAGACCGAGGTTGTCGACACAGCCGGCGTGGATGAACGGCGGATAGACTTGTGGATCGCAACTGATACAGAATCGGACGACGTGTTACATGATACGATATATATCTACCTGTAAATTTCTACAGACAGAGAATTTTCTGCTGATGAGGACTTATAGACCAAGCACAAGTACGGATAGACTGGCAGACAACATGGCACTCAACACAACATGCTAGATCTTTATATACGTGGTCGGGGCAAGTTTTGATTTGCCGCGCACAGTCAACTTCATCTACATCACAGATTCAAAAGGAGAGGGAAACGATCACTTTTCTTTTTCTACACAACGCCGAGAGTGAAATCACCATGAGCCGTAGTCCGAACCTCATAAACGCCTACCGACCCCCCCGTGTCCCCTATCAACAACTTCTGCCCGTCGCCCGAGAACGCCAGCGCCGACACCCTCGATAAATCCATCAACTGCCCACAATCCCTCCCCTCCAGACGACATCCGCCACCTCCGCGCCCCGGCGTCCGCCACACCTCCCTCCCCCCACGCATCGCATCCAACACCACTAGACACACCTCTCTGCCGCCGCCTCCACCTCCCGCAGTCGCCAGCGTATCCGCCCCTGGTCCCTGGCGATACGCAACGAAGCGACAATCGGGGCTCACGCACGCCAGCGTGTTCTGGTTCGGGATGGCAAAGACGCTCGTCGTACCCTCTTCTAGCCGCCACACGAGCACGTACCGCTCGTGGATTGCTGCGACGGGCTCCACCTGCCACGCGCCTGGCCGTCCAATCACACGCACGCCATGTGGGATCCAGATCGATACTGCGATGTTGCCGTGCGTAGCGAGGCCACAGGGGAGGGACGTCGCGAGCTGTGCGTGCTGTGTGGGGAGTGCGACGCGCCATAGGTGGGGTGCCGCCGCGGAGGTGCCGCCGCTGCCGGCGTCGTTGGCGGTGGGTAGCGTCCACGCCATGAGCATGGCGGCGTGTGTTGGAGGTGGATGGCCGGGGCGAGGGGGCCGAGGGCCGGCGGCGGCGACGAGTAGTGGTGGGTTGGTGGTAGAGGAGATGGCGAGCTCGGGGAACTTTGGGATGTGAGGCAGGCCGGCGTTGGCGAGATTGATGACCGTGGGTGCGCCAAAGGGCGGGTTTTTGGCCGTCGGGCTTCCGTGGAGACTGGGAGGCGCGACAGGGTACACGGAGATGGTGTCATCGTTGCCCTCTTGGCCACTGCCGCCGTGGTAGCACACCAGCGGACATGAGCAGCTCGTGTCGTAGATGTCTACGCCCTTCGGGCTCGCCCAGCGGTACGCCGCGTCGGAAATCACCTGGAGCTTCTTGCGGCGCGCCCAGTCCCAGATCTCGAGCGTGTGGCCGAAGCCAGAGGCGATGGCGAGTAGGCTGCGCGTCTCGGAGAGGATGGCATGGCTGGTAATGAAGAAGTCGCGGGACCGGGGCTGCATTTGCACGTAGAAGCTCGTCTTGAGGGTTGCTTGGAGGGAGATGCCGGTGCCGCCGCCGGCTGGGTATTGGTTCTGGTGGGGTCCATTCACGACGCTATGGATGCGGATCGTTTTGTCGCCGTGCTTGCTTGCGATGATGTACGATGCTGGGGATATGTCGACGGCGTAGACTGTGGTGCTGTGGTTTTCTGCTCGGTCTTTGCTTGCGAGCATGGCAGTGCGCACGAGGTCCACAGCTGGGCTGAATGGTGCTGCTACGGCGGCCTCACGCTGGAGGTCTGCAGGCTCGATGAAGATCTTGTCGGGAGGGCTTATGGCAAAGACTGGAAGCCTGGATATGTCACGCACTGGTGTCTTGAGGGAGGAAGCGTGGTACGGCGGAGTGGCTGGGCGGGAGGCTGGCGCCTCATCGAAGAAGAAGGAGCTCCCGGTGCTATCACGATGCTGTTGGAGGAAGCTGGAGGGCCCTTTCGCCTGGGTTGGCGGTGGTGTCGCCCAAACGAGCTCTGTATCTTCGTACATAGACGAGAGAGGCAGGTGCGGGAAGACGTGGCGACGAAAAGCTGGGTGAAGGTCATATGAGGATATCGACGTTGCTCCCGTGGAAGTGCTTTTAGAGGCTATGCTGGAGACGTCGGACGAGATGGAAGAGCGAGGAGGCAGGTGGTGCGGCGGTGGTCCCCGTGGGCGGAACATGCTGTGATGGTGGATGGGTGGGTGCAACGCGGCTCCACTTGACGAGGAGGTGTGGACTGAGTGTTCGTCGTTGGAGGAGGAGGAGGTATTGCGTGTGGATAAATCTGAAGATGGGCGCGAGGTGGATTCCACTCCGGCCGACGAAGTGGAGTAGCGGCTGGAGGAGTCTGTTGATCTTCTTGACACCCATCGTGTGACCATGTTGGCGAGACTGTGCTTTGGCGTGTGCGTGTATTTGTTCTGGATTTGAGACTCGGTCTCGTTTGGAGGGAAGGCCATTGCCGCAGAGTCCATATGATCATTCCGGTAGAATAGGAGGGTAAGGTGGCTAAGCTCCAGGCTTATCTCTATCTATGTGCAAGTTCTTTTCGTCGATGTCAAATGGTTGAGCATCTCTCTCTTTCCAAACTCCGGACGTTCGAGAAAGTTGGGAGGAATTTTTCCTGCAGCACCCAACAGACTTTTCTCTCCACGTACTTTGTCTTATCGGAAAGTCGCGTTACCAAATGCTTCCTGTGCCGAGTACAGCATGCTCATACATGTAAGGGCCCTAGGAACCTAGTTGTCCTGAGCGGGGCCGATAGGTTGCTTTGATGACGTGAGACTTGATCAACCTTAGTCGTCGCGACGTGACCATACACATTTAACGTGAGGAGACAAGCGGAGTGATACAACATGCTTCTAGTGCCGGGAATTGGGGGGTTGACGAATGTGTGACAAGTCCGGACTCCCGAGCCTGATCGAGGTCAGAGGCGTATGTCGGTCAATCTTTGAAGAATGAACCTGACAGCCGCCTTTCTGCAGTCATAAGTATGCTGATCGGAAAAGGAATGCATTATAGCATTCACGCATACCAAGAAGGCCGGCTGAAAGCGAGACTACTTGGAGCGAAGATCAAGACAACAGAGCTTATTTCGTGTCAAGTTTACGCACGTCAAGGAGCTGACGAGAGAGCAAAAGTCTATCACTTCCTGCTTGCCCTGAATTCTGAAAATATTGGGCTGTGACATCCCGATAACAGGGATTCGAAAGAATCTTCCGATTCGTTCCCTCGCCGATGTATCACTCGAGTGGTTACACATGTTGCACCGGATGACAAAGTATTTTGTATGGCATATACACACGTACTTGTGGCTTTTGATAAACTAGCTTGTTGGTACAGTCGTTGTGGACCACGAACTGGTTTTATTTGGCCTACGACGAGGAATTTGATTTTGGATGCAGGTAAACGCTTGATAGGCCCGGGAAATACCCATGGCTGGATACCTAGGCCATCATCGTAGATTCGGCCCTCACGCCAGACTGGTGAGAACTGAACCTACCCTTCGCAACAAATCAGGTGCGGTATGTATATACCCCACGATTACGCTTCTGGGGAAAAGCCGAGACTGGTGTTGTCTGTCTTTCCTCAACTCCAGATAAAGAAGGGGACCAGCCGCCGGCATACGAGGCTCAATACTAGGTACCTGCGTAGTTTGATATGCTTGCCACTGAGTGCAGTGAGTGCGCTTGTGAGTACGAAGAGTAAGGAATAGCTGATGATGTCTGACGAAGGATACAAGTGGCCATAAACTCCACGAGATATCGTAATCCTCCTGCCCTGCACTGTTCTCACCGTCGAGACACCCAAGGATTGTTCATTCATACTACTTGATCTCTTCCTCAAAACCGCCATCTTCATCGCCTTCACTCTATCGTTTATCGACTTGCTTCCTGAGTTGCGCGTTTCGCGTCTGCTTCTTTCAATTATCGTTTCCCTTCGATTTTCCGTTTGACGTCGTCGGCCGTTCCTTTGTGCTGCTTACACGCTTTTGAACTAATAAGCCAATTCATCAATATAATTGCTTTGAATCAATCTGAGCGCAGAGAGTTGCTTCTATGACGTTTCTAGTCTCGTTCCAGCATATCATGTATTCCCATGGTTGGATTACAGATTTACATAGGTATAATCGAGACTTTCGATTGTCGTTACTTGTGAGGCTCACCATGAACCTTGAATGAAACTGACCATATTCAAATGCTACCAAGTAAAACGGGTTTCGCCAATGGAATGAAAATGTTGACTATGATGGCTTATAAAGTCGCTCGCACCATTCCCAAAATTCTTTCGCTTTCCCATTCTCCATGGCCTTCAAAATTTTAGCATTGGTTGACTGCTTCTGCACCCGCCCGAATGGCAAAATATACGCCCCATTATTCGTGATGCCCACCTCGTCGCTCAGTCCGGCGTACAACATAGTATACGCACCCATCTTTGGTGGAGAAAAAGTTGGGTTCAGGAAAGTCATCATCCAACCCGGCTGATGCTTCCAGACGGGCGTCCTGATCATTCCCGGATTCTGAGTCACGCTGACGATGGCATCGCCTTTTCCTGCCTCACTCTCGATGCCCCACCTGCGAGCACCCTCGACGCCTAGAAGCCAATTGCCAGCCTTACTCGCTGCGTACTCACGTGACGCCAATTCCGACCCTGTGCCGGCAGCATTGATGTGATCGAGAAGGGCCATGTCGACGCCGCCTTCTGGTGCGAATCGTTCGATGATGAGGGAACCTGTCCAGACCACACGCGTTGTGCCGGGTCGGGATGAGGAGGCAGCTTTGCGCAGAACAGGTAGAAGCTCCTGCGTGAAGAGCAGAGGAGCAACACAGTTTACTCCGATGTGGCCCTCGATTCCCTGCTTCGTCGTGGTCCCAACTGGACTTCCGGCAATGCCCGCGTTGTTCCACAGAACATCCAGTCGTGATTCCCGTTCCATGAAATATGCGGCCGAGGCTTTGATTGTGGACAGGTCGTTGAGGTCGAGATGCATGTAGATAATGGATCCAGCTGGACCTTCTGTTGTCCCGTTTTTTGAAGCAGTCCCGTACTCTTCCATGACCTCCTTGATAGCAGCTTGGGCGCGCTCCTCTGAGCGGCAGGCTATGTAGATCTTGGCACCTTTGGGGTAGAGCAGTTTAACGAGCGCCAGCCCAATGCCTGAGTTACCTCCAGTGATGATGAACACCCTTCCATCTTGCCGGGGCACTAAGGCCTCAGTATAGGTAGGCTTCGGAGGAAACCATTGGTCTACAATGTCGGCGACCTTCGCCCGGGACAAATTGCTGAAGAGCGTAGAGAAGTCGATCAGTGTACTCGACATAGTGGGCACAAAATGAATATGTATAGAATTCTCGGTAGTCCCAAGAGCCAAGTAAAACTAGATTATTATCGTAACAGTGGTCTTTATACCGAGGTCATCGAGCCCCTGAAGCTAAAAATCACGTGGTAGTGGGGGACTTAGACGCGGCTATCCAACCTTAAACAGGATTTGGTATCCACAAAAATTCCAATTTAGGAGCTTGGGACCGACTAGATCATCGACTGATCATATTCTGCTTTTGCCATGCCACCCCAGATAGAAGCCGCCACTTTCTCACAACACTTGACTGTCCGAAGGCTCGTTGTTGGCTGCCATCTCCTGCATCGTTTTCTCGCCCTCGAACTGCTTATGCGGCTGCAGCTCCTGCTTCTGTGTGCCTCTATATTTCAGGGCATAGTCCCTGCAAGCTTGTACGCTCTCTTTCAACTCAGGGTCTTCACGATCCAGCGTGCGAACAGTAATACCCGGCAAGTTATACTCCAGGACCATCTGCACACGGACCAGATCGTCTTTGTTGGGAGAGTATGTACCGGAATTGTTGTCGACGACCAGCTCCCACTGGACTTGGTCGTCGGCGATATCATCGCTAAAGTTCTGCCACCCCCCGACCGGCCGTGGGTGGAACTCACCGCTGTAGCGAACGGCCTCGGCACAATTGCTATGCAGGGCGTGTTTCGAAGCAAAGTCGACTAAAAAGGCGGCACCAGTCTCAGAGAAGCGGAACGAGCTGTCCTGCACTGCTATCACGTAGGTGTACACAGCGGGCTTGACACGTTGCGGCGGCTTGGGCGGGTCTTGCTCCAACTGGCTGCCGTCGCCTTCAAGTAGTGGCGGTGGAGGTGGATGGCCTCGCAGGGAGCCTTCAAAGAGGTTGAGAACATCATGCTTGGTCTCGACGACGCCGAAGCCGTTACATGTCGATCTGGCATACAGCATAGCGTGTCCTGACTTGATAGCGGACCTGACGGCCAGTGATTCGGGGCCCGGGCCGAAAATGCGCTGTGCAGCAGCATACTCCCGGTTCCATCCCTGAACAATGTCTCCGAAGAACATGCCAACTCCCTTGATAAATACCTTCCATGTCGAGTACAGTCTCTCGTCGTTGAGGCTTGTGAGAAGCCCAACGGTCGGGGAGAAGTGTCGAGAGAAGCGAACAGGACCGTCGAATGTGTATGGAGGACAATGCTCGGGGGCATGAGTCGGCTCGCTGATTTGGATATCCAGCCAGAATGTGCCCTTATTTCGTTTCGTAATCAAGCCTTGGATATCGTACTCCTTTGCGCCTGGATCAACGGTGGCATGGAACAGTCCTATCGCGTCATCACGTGGACCAGGGTCCTTATCAAACACACCGACTTCGAGATCGGCTGTAGTAGGCACATTCTTTATGTGCCAGATTTCGTTCCAGACAGGTGCCTGAGTGTTTTCCTTGACGGTGGACGTGTACTGCAGCTTTCCATCTAGTGAAGCCCGAAAGTAGGGATCGGCAGTTCCTACCACGTCCACCTTGGGCAGACCAGACGCCCCAATGAAACGGATCGTGAGGTCGACATATTGGGTACCTTCCGATCCAGTCACTGCACCCTGTAGCTTCTGTGTTTTGTTGGCCGGAAGTTTTGTCTTCTCCAAAAGCTCATGGGCGCCGACTTTCATGTGGTTGAAGACGCCTTGGAAAGAAGACATCTGTGCTTCCAGCTTAACCTTATCAGCGTCTTGGCCTTGGCTCTTGGCAGGTCAGATAGTCGGAAATACCTTCTATACCCGGTGATCCTGTGATCCACTGACTTTAAATTTCTTTCGTGAAGTGCGCTTGCGAGGAGACAAGATTCGGGACGATGTAGTCGAGGACAAAAGCCTTATCTAGTAGTATACCATCAACGTCTCAGACGGGTCTTACGGAAAGGAAATTTCGACCTGTCGTGGCGCAGCAGCGGAAGTGGGGCTGACTTATCCAAACCCCGATTACGACCTAATCGTTCTCTATGCAATATCAGATAACAAACCGAATAGCGCAGCCCTTCCCAACTGTGTATAGAATGAGTTGAGTTGATCAGGAAGAAAAAGGCAAAGCAGGGAAAGGGAGAAAAAATGAAGGAAAAAAGGAAAATAGAAGAGGAGGTACAAAACTCTTCTTGAAGCGCCTCTGTCGAATCGGTGACAGGTGTTCGTAGGTGGTAGTGTGGAAGCAATCCGGGACCGGAAGCTTCATATCCTAAATGTGTATCCCGAGATCGAGAGCCGTTTCCCCGGGCGTGCGGTGTCCTTGCTTGCACTTTAGGATGTATGAGCATTTACGCATAACGAGGGCTACTAATTTTTATACATCGTGGCCCTTGGCTGCACAGCTTTGAAATTGTACAGAGAATGGACTCAAGCCTAACCTTCTATAGAGATACTATAGCTTTTATTAAGTCTCTTATTACTAGCTCCGATTGTCAATTTTAGAGTTATAGGTAATAAAATAGAAAATAATATTAGAAGAGACGCTTCGTTTACTCCGGAAAGATTTAACATTATTACTATCTCTATTACCGGACTATAAAGAAATATGAAGACTGACGCTAATATATAAGCTTTAGCATATAATAACGACTTCTAGAAGTGCTAAATCATTGCTGTATAGAAGTACCGAAGAGACATGCTCGATCTTAGGGCTCTATCCCGTCGCTTCGCTGCTTTTAAGCCGCTCCTATTTCTTCTGCTTACTTATCGGAAGCTTGCCCGCAATTTTCTGATGGTGCTGTGCCTAAAACAACTCCGTCCACAAATTCAAAGTCGACTTGCTCGCCAAGTCCCGGAGGCGGTGCAATCCAGCTGAAAAATACGTGAAGCCCTCCGGAGACGATGTAGCCGAAGAAGAACGATACCTGGTACAGGTGTGTCCAACCGGAACTGACTGCCGGACCTCCCATGGCATATACAAACCCGGGAACGGTCCACTAGGGTGATTCATAGTTAGAGAACATTGCCCATCAATACCGATTTGAGAACACCCAGAGAAACAACTCCAGCTTGAGATTGAGGCTTACTGTCATGCCGCAGAAATATGCCAACAAAGCACGCCAGTTGAGTCCATTCCAGAACCAGTATATCCCGCAAGGATTGTACAGATCAGGAATGTTCCAGGCTGTCTTTCTGACAATCCAAAAGTCGGTCACTAGTATCGCAGCAGCCGGTGACATGAAAACCCCGAAAGACGAGAGAATAGTGATGAAAGTAGTCGCTTGTGTCAGGTATCTCCAAGGGTTGGCTAGGACACCAAGCACGCTGAAGATGATACTTCCACGAAGCCGTGAGATCCAACGAGGCATCAGAACCGCAACGTCCATACCAGAGCTGACGCAGTTCTGGGTATAATTAATAAATACCGTCACGGAGAGGAGCCCGACCCCAGCAAAGAAGGTGCCGGCACGACACGCCGGCGTATACCATCTCGCCTGGACCTCCTGCAACATGAGCAGCGGATTCCACTGGAGGTCGCCCATGAACTCCGTGGTGGCGCTCGTCGTGATTATGCCCAGTAGGGCGACCAGGGTCACCGTGACAGGCAGCGCCGTCAGCTGCGCCGGGGTCGGCGAGTGCGCGTGTCGGGCGTACCGCGTCCAGTCGCTCACGCGGTCCGAGCCTCCCGCGTAGGTACCTGCCACGGAGGTAATGCCTTGCATCATGCGGAAGCCGGCTTCGCGGCGCGAGATCTGGACCGCCGGCGAGACGAGGCTGCCGGGGCCCCCGTTAGTGTGCACCGCCCAGCCCATGATCCCTAGTAGCGTGGCGCTGGCGATGACGAGGTTGGGTTGCAGGAATTTCTGCACTTGATGCGGCGGGATGAAGATGAAGACGGGGAAGTAAACTAGGATGAAGAGCACGAGGCCGACGACCCCGGGTGTTGTGATTCCTGCGCTGGTAGGGAGCGTGTTGCGCATATTCAAGAAGCTGGGGAAAATGGCGTTCAAAATTACGACGAAGGCCTCACCTAAATCATTTAGTATCAGAGTACCTGAAATAATGCCAACATCTTGTTTCACTGAAGGAAGGGGGAGGATAGATGTCTTAGGCCGTTCACTAACCACCAAAGTACATCTATACCGGAGGTTTTAGCATCTAGAAGTTCATCAAAGATATCTGTTGGTTTGCGACTCACTTGTGTTCCATAAAAGATGAAAGATTGGAAAACATTGAGCATTACCACGAAATAGGATCCCCACAGGCCAAACGCTGCTCGAGCAAGTGTTCCGTAGCCGAGATGATGTTTCGTCCCAGCACGTCCGTTCAGATACGCGCTCATGGACGCGATTACACAGCCAGTCAACTAGATCTGCGTAAACACTTCGTCGCGACTGCGCGGGACGAGACCCATACATACTACAGCTCCGCAGGCTTCGCCTGCTGTGAGGCCAATGCCGATCAGGCTGCTCCCAATCGTCCACGAAGACAAAGAGATCCCACATGTTCCCCAATAGGCATAGAAGGCTAGCACACCGTAGGTTCGTTTGTCGTGAGGGATTGGATACACATCTTTGTTTGCCCATCTTGTCGTTTCGATGGACTCGAATTCGTCGTCTGTCGGCTGCACTTCGAGCTTCTTTAACAGCTCTTGGATGCCCATAATATTGTTAAAGGAGGAATAAATAAAAAGAATGAAGACAGAAGGGAAATATGCTTAGTGATACCATGTGGGATATGGGCATTCCATGCATACATAGTCCGGGAATACCGTTGTTTATGTATAGCGTGCTCCGGAGCCTCAATAACTACAACTAGAACTCCCGGCAAGCAAACTATACGAGGGACACAGTAGATCCTAAAGATAAAGGATACCACCTACAGGTTCCTCCCCATGCCGACACTGAGAATGTGAAAACGAGTGGTCCAGTCAATAGGTCTTCCTGGTCTGCATAATCTTATGCCACTGAGCACGAGCGGCTTGACTCCAATTGTTGGCCCACACACACTGGAGTACATTGCTGTTTATGATGGCTGCATGGGTGTAAATGTCAGAAAAGTCCCATAAGAGGAACCAACTCGTTGGGAGAGTAGTACCGCCACCCGCCCCCCACGGGATAAATTTCACTCCTCTCCATTTAAGTCAATGCCAATGGCTCTTCCTTCCCTCACGGGAACTTTGGGTTAGTAATTCTTGTGAAACCAGCAGGGAATCATTTCCCTCGCAGCAAAATGGCTCCTCTCGACGTCAATAACCGCCTAAACGGCTAGATAAGAACGTATTCCAGCCGAAGCACTTGGATATATCTCCGATGGACAGCCAACCCGAGGGTGTGCAATCCATCTCATCGTCCAACAGAGGGCCACTTTCGACGTCTTCTCGTCTTGCAGCAACGAACTCGTAGCCAAAGATACATGCCCCTGCCTTGCCACAGCCTTACTTGTTACTGATCAAAGACACCATGCTAACCGAACCCAATTCATTCGCCGAGGCTACCCACGGGTATGTCGATAAAGCCGTCGCTGCGGCTACAGCGGCTCTTCCGGCGTAGTCACATATACGAAAGCATTAGGTTACAAGTGGTGACTTGGCCCTCGTTTCTTATTATCAAGATCAGTGGCCGGCAGCACGAGATCTTGATGCCAATCGACGGCAGTATCTGTTCGGGGAGTTGAATGGCTCTGCCCATGGATTATATTGGATTATGACCCACATAGTCATGATCTGCTCAGTGGCGTGTCTTCTAAATTTATCGAACGTAATCAGTCACAAAGTGGTCGGGAGAGTGTGGTGGTCTATGCCAATTTTAGGGTGAGCGAGGACCAGTCCAATATAGTGCCGCCTATATATACTTGCCTATTAGGTAGGTAGGCAGCTGAAGTTAGAGCGCGCCGGACTGTGAGAGAGCGAGACCGCAAAGCGACAAAGTCTTCTCATTCTTAATATAGGAAACTACGTCAGCGTACCAACCTCGAACGCGAAAGTATATACATAAGTGCCTGGCAGTCTCGATGGGCCACATCGCAATGGACTATAGGGCCTCGTCTGAGCTTTCCAAGGTCAACGAGATAAGCCACAAAGCACACAAAGAATAAAGACGCCATGGGACTTCCGAGTTTTTCCTAGCTTACTGAATCATCCTAGCCAGGAAGTGACGCTCCACAGGGCGCATCGTACTGGGTGCTTGGTCCAATATTCAGCGCAGATTGGTTCTGATACCCGAGCCTGATGAGCGTTGTTCCATTCGGGCTGTACTGCGGCCAGCCTAAATCCGTCAAACCTCCAACAGGATCTTTTGCAAACTCTGCCCAAGCATGAACCATACTTTTGGTTAACGCGGCCTCCTCCTCGGTATCTGCAGTTGAATTTGGCCGTAAGGCGTTCGTTCCTAGGGCAATGGGTATCTCCGACGAGTGATAAGCGCCCGTCGTATTGGTCAACGCCGTGTTATTCCACACTGCCATGTAACGATATCGCCACGCGGGCACTCCGTTGGCCATGCGGTCGCTGGCAGCTTTGCCTGCGCCGCAACCGAACGCGAGTTCTGTTGCGGTCTGCAGTACCTCATCGGATGCGTTCGGAGGGAGACCACCGAAACCTAGACTTCCGGGAAGGGCGCGGGCGAGGCCCAGCTCAAAGTCATTGCTGCCGATCAGCAAAGGCTACAGTTTCGCGGCATGTTAGTCTCAAATAGAGCAGCGATTTCTTGTGTCAGAGGGGAATAACCTTTTTGACAAAGTTACCGGATGCAGACCGGTTCTGCACGTCGGAAAATACAAGCTTCTCGTCGGCAGCGGGGCCGAATCCACTCGATATACTGCCGTTGGTGATCTCGCCCACAGTATTGATAACGTCTGTCGCGTCCTTGGTCCTCATACACTCCACAGTACTATTACCCGCCTCCTCCCCACCGCAACCCAGCGAGGCTGACACCGCAAACCAAAAAGTGGTATTAACCGCCGGCCTTGACGCCAACGAGGCTGATCCGCTTTGCGCAATGAACCCATTGACAATCGGATCCTGCGTCCAAGCATATGAGTAAAGATCCACACTCGCCGCCCCCGCGCTCTCCCCGAAGAGCGTGATACGGTCTGGGTCTCCTCCAAAAGCCGCCGCATTGTCCCTCACCCACTCGACGGCCAACCGCTGGTCCAAAAGCGCAATGTTCTGGTCCTGCAGCCCCGGTGCGTTAGGGAAGCCGAAAATGTTGATGCGGTAATTGAACGACACCACCACCACATCCTCATCCTGGGCGAGGCGTGCGCCGCTGTAAAATGGCGCGTTGGACGTTCCCGTCGAGAAGCCCCCGCCGTAAATCCAGACCATCACTGCCCTTCCAACCGCACCCTCGGCCTTGCTCCACACGTTGACTGTGAGACAGTCCTCGCCATACGAGTGCGGAGCATCTGCACTGCCGCCGCCCATGCCGAAGCCGTAGGCTCGAAGCTGAGGCGAAGCGAGGGGGGTTTGGCTGCCACCACCCCCAGTACCCGTATATTGCAGACAGTCTTGGGAAAAGTTGCTGGCTTCGATCTTGTTGCTGGATGCATTGGCGGCTAGGGCTTGGGGCGCTTGGAAGCGCAGGGCGCCAAGGGGGGGTTGGGCATAGGGGATGCCGAGGAATTCAACGACGCTGTTCTGGACGGGCCAAGTGGCAAAGTGGCCTTGGACAACGCCGCTCGTGGTCTGGACTATGCTTGGGACTTGACGTATCTGCGGCGGGCTTACATGGTCGTTGTCTACCAATGCTAAACCGTGCAAGGTGGCATATTGTAGCAAGAGATAAAGCGAGAACATGGTCAATTTTCTAAAGCCTAGGAGCTTTAGGTCCTTGTAGACTACAGATTCTGCAGCATGGTGAGCTGACTCTACAGCATCTTATATAGTTGCTATGAAAATATAAACTTCATATGGTTTATATACATACTATACGTGACTACAACGCCGAGTATATTATTAGTCGCTTTCGTTGCTTAAAAGGGTTTAGTGCACCGCAACCCCTCTTTAGAATAGAGCCAGTCGCAACAGTACACCTAGGTAGCATCCTGGCCGTGCAAATGGAAAAGCCCAAGCAGTCATATAGTGTATTGGACTATTAGTAGACATTGTACCCATTCTTGCACTTCACTGAACCTCATGCTCGATATGCTTCTTTAAGATTGGACGATGATGGATTCAAACAGTGGAGTATTATTAAGTCCAGATTGAAGACGGGTGTGTTTCTCTATACTAAAGACGGGGATAGTGCTCAAAATCTATGGGCTATTTAGGCTAGGCACAATAGACACGGAAGGCATCAGATATATTTCGAGCAATGCGTCATACCAAGGAAATGTAACAAAGATTAGGTTCAGGGCACTTAACGAGATATGTCTGTCGTGCACGGATGTTAAGCCGCACTCAAGTCGATGATTGGATTGTTGACAGCTATAGTGGGAAGTGATCATCTGTCAGTGCGGGTGATAATGGAATCATGTATTTTCACCACTGAACATCTACGTTTGAAGGAGGCGTAATCGCATCAAAGCTAAGTAGGTACTTAGGTAGTCACACTCGAGACCCCTCATTCTCATCAGTGACCCTGCCAGTGGCCATCTCAACCCTTCCTTCTGCACGTCAATCTCAATCCCTGGCAATTCTCTAAAGTAGTACAGTTCTACTCCAGGAGGCTATAATATTTAGGCAGGTACGATACAAAGGCTTCTGACGGGTGTTGAAAAAGGCCAGAACTATGGAGGAGTTATGACTTTTGGGAAAACAACATTTGAGGCCGATGAGCTAAAGGACCAGGATACTGCGGATTCCATGTCAAAGGAGTGTGTTACGTGTTCTGCGCAGAAACTAGAGTGACGAAGATGGGCCTGATGGCCTCCGTCAGCCTCCCTCAGTCGCCCTTCTCTCCCTCCATGCCTACACGATAAATCATGTACTAAAGGCTGAGACCCCAAACCCCTCGAGAAAACAAAATTAGTAAGGAATGAATGTAAGATAGAGGGCATGAACATGTCAATTGACTAAGAGAGTAGAACCTATGATTGTTCCCCTATAACGACCGCGAAAGAAAATCCCAGAAGGTAAAGAAAGAAAATGTTGATTCGACCTAGGTTACAATCGTACGAAACAAATAGCAGTAGCAGTACGGGTCAACAGACGTTGGTTAGTTATGTATAGGTAGAAGGAAGTTAGTCCAACCGTATAGGATCAGAGGGCATTTGGCACTCAGATCCCTATTAGCTAATCAGTTCGTGACCTGTGATTGGCCGCATTACACAGGTAAAAAAAGGAAATTAACAATGGCAGGGGACTGGGTAACCGACAGGTCTTGTGGACTAGGGCTGGAGTCTCGCCAGAAGGGGTTTCTATTTACGAGTGCTAATCTGATTGGTTCTTTAGCTTTTGGAAGCAGTTAAGAACAACTGTGACAGGAAGACTTCGACGTTATTGCGGAAATTAACGCCGACGTTGAAGCGGGCGTCGCCCTCCGCTATTTATGCCTCGATTACTGGCCTGGGACCACACGGCGTGAGCAGTCATATTATCAGCACTACTGAGGATCGTTTGCATCGCTACTCTTTATAAATCAATAAGTTTTAGCTATTCGCCGACAGTCTCCGTTAGTCTCTGTCGATGAGCCATTACAAGGCATACTTATGACTGGGGACACTCCGTCCAACTCGGGTAATATCGAGTGAGACACGAAGAGAGAGGTGATCATGCCACGAAACGACATGGCCCAGGAGAATGGAGCATTTGCCCTTCCCTTCATAATCACACCATGCGAGGCCCCAAAACATATGTTCTCCAGATTTGTTCCCCAACCATCCTGGTCACTGATTCAAGACTGGAAAAAAATAAGAGTCAATCAATGAGTGGGTACGGTGTGGCTCTTTGCATGCATGCGGAATATTGAATCCCATGACAAGGAATGAAACGCTAGCTGGGAGATCCCTGGCGACTCGTCAGCGGGCGGAAGAACTTGACCGTGTTGGGACAAGCGGCTCTTGGGGGCCAAGCCGCCTAATCCGCCCGACCCGCCCAGCCC